>JBBPBX010030363.1:0-29748 GCA_038048925.1 Garcialebias charrua
CCTGGCCTGGTGATCCAATTTAATACATTTAAAGATATTAAATTAGGATTGGGTTAACAATAAATTGAAGTACAGTACTTAAATAGTGAGGCGTCAAAAGTTACGCTACGAAAGAAAATGAGCAAAGCTAAAAAGAGGAAGCTTACACATGTAAGGTACGTTTAGCATCGCTACTCATTGTACAACTTGGCAGATGTGCTAACACCATACAGATGTTTAAAGATTTTTTTTTTTTCAACATTAGCCAAACTGGAAAGAGAAAATAAAAAATAAAACTTTTGAGCTTCCTAATATAATCCCTGCTAAATGCCTGAAGGAACTATTTAGGATTAAAAAAAAAACATACATTTCAGTTAGCGCTAACAACTCTGGCTAGCTATATCTGTTAACTAACATTATCTAAACACGTGCTAGCTACATACAACTAATTTTTAGTTATAACATCTTGAGTTATGTGTTTGTCGAAAGTACTATAACATGTTAACTATAGAGCTAATTAAAAAAAGAGGACAAAAACATGCTAGTTGAAAGAACTGATATACTTTAAACTTGCCAGATTTAGCACAGTGAGCGTAGTGTCCTGGCCTGGCCCTCGCCTTCCACGCAGCTCTGCTCAATTCTCATTTCCCTTCACTGCTCCGTCTGGGACTTCTCCCATAGACAACGATTTCTCCGATAGATTTTTGACTGGACCAATCAGAGAACAGAAGGGGCGGAGTTTTTGGCCCCTAACCCACGCCCCCACCTGTCCCAGCGCAGCCAGCGAGCATTCGCATGTTCTCATTCAAAGCGATGCAAAGCGATGCAGGACTGTTTTATATGTGACACAAATGTATTAATTTCCCCTTCTTAATCCCTTATCTGGAGTTTTCTTTTTTTTTTTGCCAAAAGTCAAGTGATCGCTCCCTCCTCCCTCCTCCTCCTCCTCCTCTCCCTCCGCTGAGTGCAATGATGAGGAAATGCCTCAGGTTGTCACGAGAGAATTAAACTAGGGTTTTACGTTGCTGCCCGAGTCCCTGCAGATTTTCTGGTCTTCTGGACCAGCGCTCCATGGTTTGATTTGATTTTTTAGAACGTTTTATTAACATATAAACACAGAATATGCAGCGGCAGCGAGAGGCGTGTGGAGGAGCTGATCTCAAGTTCACCAGAGCACGGGAAGCAGACCATATATGGCTCTGAGGGGGAGGGAGCAGAATGCTTTTCCCTGTTCAAAATTTTTCTAAGATCCAATGGTTTTGTTCCTCAGCAGAGGCCACGCCTCCAGCAAGAATCGGTTCTCTATGGAGAAACTCCAGACCCTAGTACGAAGCGAAGTGAAGGACAAGGGTCTGGTTTTAACCAGGCTAGTAGTGTCCCCCAGTATGTAACGTTTGGAGAGTAGTTGATTTAATAATAATAATAATAATGAATTTAATTTATAACGCACTTTTCATTAACGAAAATCTCAAAGTGCTACAAAGTGCAACAAAAATCAAAGATCAAATAAAATCAAGTAAAGTCAATGATAATATCAACTAAGATCTAAGATAAAATCATGTGGAGGCAGAGTAGGCTCACTTAAAAAGAAAAGTCTTTAAGCCTTGTTTAAAGTCAACCAGTGACTGTGGAGCTCTCAGGTAGTCAGGGAGGGAGTTCCATAGGCGGGGGGCAGCCACACAGAATGCCCGGTCTCCCATGGTCCTTAATTTGGTTCGTGGAATGTGAAGTAGATTACAGGTAGTCCCCGACTTACGAGCGAGTTCCGTTCCTGCGAGTTGCTCGTAACACGAAAATTCGTAAGTTGGAACACGAAGCACGTGTTCTCGTAAGTCCGGATTTTCGCTCGTAAGTTGGAACATTTATGCTAGCGCTACTACGAACACTCGTTTTTCATCAAAAACGTTCATATTAGTTCATAAACATGGTCGGAAACGTGTTTCCAAACGGTTAGCTAACACACTTTCATCTAAAAACACAAAAAAGTGCTGTATTTTTTACAAATTTACTTCTCTTTCGCCAGCTCGTAAGTCCGGGCGCTCGTAGTTCAGAGCGCTCGTAAGTCGGGGACTACCTGTAGATTACTGTTCTGTGATCGTAGAGACCGGGTGGATGAATATGGTGCAAGAATGTCCTTTAGTCAGGTGAAGCTCCATGTAAGCATTGGTGTGTAATGAGAGCAGTTTTGTACTGAATTCTGTAGGTGACAGGAAGCCAATGGAGGTTATGGAGAATGGGTGTAATATGTTCAAATTTACGAACTCTCAATAAAATCCTTGCTGCACTGTTTTGAATATATTGAAGTTTCTGAAGGTTTTTGCCAGGGATTCCAATAAACAGGGAGTTGCAGTAGTCGAGCCTGGAGGAGACAAAGGCATGAATGATTTAAACTCTAACTATGGCTGAAAAAGTGTGATATAGGTGTGTTATCAAAATATCTCCACCCATCCATTATCTTTTACCCACTTATTCCTTTTTTGGGTTGCAGGGATCACTGGTGTCCATGTCCAGCCGTCACTGTGCGAGAGGAAGGAACACCCTGGACAAGTCTCCAGTCCATCACAGGGACACAGAGAGACCAACGAGACAAACAATCATTCTCACCTAGGGACAATTTAGAGTCACCAATCAGTCTAACATGCATGTTTTGGGTCTGTGGGAGGAAACCAGAGTACCCAGAGAAAACCCACGCATGTAGAGAACATGCAGACTCCACTCATTTAGGCCCATAGACCAGGATTTGTACCAGGGTGACGTGCTCGTTGAGAGGCAGCAGCTCTACCAGTTGTTCCACCATGCTGCCTATGAACAACAAAACAAAATTAAAAAAGTTATTTTGGGGTTTACATAAACGGATAAAAGTTTGAAGCCAACTCAATAAGATGTCTGATATAGTCACTTAATAATAATACATGTACTGGCAATAATAATAATCACGATAATAATATTAAAGCTGCTATATGTAACTTTTCTAACAATATATTTTTAACATATTTCTTCACTCTGTCACTAGATTGATGTTAGAGAAGTAATCTCTGAAAAAAACTAAAAAAAAATATTGTCCCCTTGCTTCTCCAGGTGGTAAATAAGCATTTCTAAAAAGAAAAAGTGACCCGCCATTTTCCAGCCAATAAAAACAAAGTTTGTAACCAGCCAATAAAAACCGAGCTTGAATTTGAATCAGCCAATAAAAACAGAGCTTGAATTTGAATTTTAACAGACCACAAGGGGGCAGAGCCATATATGGCTCTGAGGGGGAGGGATCAGAATGCTTTGCTTGTTGAAATTTTTTCTAAGTGCTGATGTTCTACAGAAACTGCAGACTGAACCTTTAATGAAAAGTGCGTTATAAATTAAATTCATTATTATTATTATTATTAAAGCTATAACTTATTATTATTAAAGCTATAACTTGGTCAATTTTACAGCTATTTAGCTAGAATTTGCTGTTACAGTACATGGGAGTGGCAAACATAAGGTACCTAACCCCAAGCACCACACATTGCACATCATCCTTAATAAAAGCTTTAGTATTAACTGCTGGTCAACTGTCCGTTAGAAAATATCATTAACCACTGACAGATTTTAGAGAATCTCTCACACAGCGATCATTGGAAGAACATTAATCTTTGGAGTTTACCTAATTCAAGGTAGATAATTGATCTTAATCTACACAAAAATGACTGTATGGCAGTCAAATACAGATATTGAGCTAAAATTGAACAGTAGCTGAGAGTCATCCACAACTGAGGAGAGTGTGACGGGAAGATGGAAGGAGTACTTTGAGGAGCTAATGAATGAAGAGAATGAAAGAGAAAGAAGAGTAGAGGTCATAGAAACTGTGGACCAGGAAGTGGGAAAGTGAGGGTGAAGTCTGGAAAGCTCTGAAAAGAATGAAGATGGGGAAGGCAGTAGGACCTGATGACATACCAGTGGAGGTTTGGAAATGTCTTGGAGAGATGGCAGTGAGGTTTTTGACTCAAATATTCAATGGCATATTTGATGGTGAGAAAATGCCTGAGGAATGGAGAAGAAGTGTGCTTGTGCCCATTTTTAAGAACAATGTGATGTACAGAGTTGTAGCAACTACAGGGGAATTAAGTTGATGAGCCACACAATGAAGATCTGGGAGAGAGTTGTGGAAGCAAGACTTAGACAAGAGGTGACTATCTGTGAGCAGCAGTATGGTTTCATGCCAAGAAAGAGCACCACAGATGCCATCTTTGCTTTGAGGATGTTGATAGAGAAGTACAGAGAGGGTCAGAAAGAACTCCATTGTGTCTTTGTGGATTTAGAAAAAGCATATGACAGGGTGCCGAGGGAGGAGGTGTGGTATTGCATGAGGAAATCTGGAGTGGCAGAGAAGTATGTATATGGTACAGGACATGTATGAGACAGCAAGACAGTGGTGAGATGTGCTGTGGGAGTGACAGATAGCTTCAAGGTGGAGGTGGGAGTGCATCAAGGATCAGCTCTGAGCCCCTTCTTGTTTGCTCTGGTGATGGACCGACTAACAGATGAGGTCAGGCAGGAATCCCCATGGACTATGATGTTTGCAGATGACATTGTGATCTGTGGTGAGAACAGGGAACAGGTGGAAGAGAACTTGGAGAGGTGGAGGTATGCGCTTGAAAGGAGAGGAATGAAAGTCAGCCATAGTAAGACAGAGTACCGGTACAAGTGTGAATGAGAGGGAGGCTGGTGGAACAGCGAGGGCACAAGTCAAGTCAAGTCAATTTTATTTATATAGCACAGTTAAAACAGATAAACTGTTATCAATGTGCTTCAAACACACAACATAAAAGAGGTTCAAAAATTTACAGAACAGTATCACACATCAATAGTAACAATTATGATATTAACAGCAGTAAAAGTATAATAAAAATGTATAAGAACAATATTAAAATGAAAGCACAGTAAAGAATATATATATACTACGTCAGCTCACACAGTATGAAACACCAGAGAGAACAGATGAGTTTTTAGCAGGGATTTGAACATGTGAAGGGAGGAGGCCTGTCTAATGTTGAGGGGCAGGTTGTTCCAGAGTTTGGGGCCAGTGACTGAAAACGCCCGATCTCCTCGGAGCTTCAGTCGTGTTTTTGGAACCGCCAAGAGCATCTGATCAGATGATCTCAGGGCCCGCGGTGGAACATATGGTTCCAGCAGCTCGGAGAGGTAGAGGGGAGCGAGGCCATTTAGGCATTTGTAGGTCAACAACAGGATTTTAAAGTCGACTCTAGTTCGCATGGGGAGCCAGTGCAGGGAGGAGAGAACTGGTGTGATGTGCTCAGACCTATGTGTACCGGTTAAAAGCTGAGCTGCTGCATTTTGCACGAGCTGAAGGCGTGAGAAGGAGGCCTGACTGATCCTGGCATACAGTGCATTACAATAATCCAGGCGGGTTGTGATGAATGCATGGATTAGTGTCTCAAGATCAGGTCTGGACAGCACCGGCTTGAGCTTAGCTACCTGCCGCAGCTGGAAGAAGCTCTTCTGGAGAATGGAGCTGATCTGTTTATCGAACTTAAGGTCCGAGTCAAAAACCATCCCAAGATTTTTTACAGAGTGTTTGAGATAGGGCTGGAGGGAGTCCAAGTTTATGTGATCAGAGGTCACAAAGGTGGCCCCTGGGCTACTATGGATTTGTTGGAGGGGTGTCTTTTTCAGCCAGTGGAGGTGACATTATAAAACTAAAACCATTTAACGTTTTTTTCTTCTTTTTTTTTTTTACAATTTCTCGATATTTTCACAATTTACAACAAAAGAAACAACCATACTCATTGAAAGAAGAAAAGGGTTTATAGTTTATATCAATTTTGATCCAAATTAAATCACTGAACTCTGCAGAAAAATATGTCCTTTTGTTTGTGAAACATTTATTAAGCATATTTGAAGCAAGAAAAAAATGTTAAAGTCAACACAAAAATCAGGCCAGTTTGTTGTATATGCATTTTTTTTATGTATTTTTTATTTAACCTGTATAGGTTTATTTATGAAGGTACATAAACCTTTACTGCGTCACAAGGACTCATTTTCAAGAAAGGCCTGTTCTAGACAGACAACATATGGAGTATAGACAACAAAATATATAACGATAAAAAGCAATTAAAATTAAAAAGTATTATAAAAACACTGTTAACACTATGGTCCTGTTAGCATCATGGTTCTGTTAGCAGTATGGTCCTGTTAGCATCATGGTCCTGTTAGCAGTGTGGTCCTGTTAGCATCATGGTCCTGTTAGCATCATGGTCCTGTTAGCATCATGGTCCTGTTAGCAGCATGGTCCTATTAACATCATGGTCCTGTTAGCAGTGTGGTTCTGTTAGCATCATGGTCCTGTTATAGCATGTGGTCCTGTTAGCATCATGGTCCTTTTAGCATCATGGTCCTGTTAGCATCATTGTCCTGTTATAGCATGTGGTCCTGTTAGCATCATGGTCCTTTTAGCATTATGGTCCTGTTAGCATCATGGTCCTGTTAGCAGTGTGGTCCTGTTAGCATCATGGTCCTGTAGCATGTGGTCCTGTTAGCATCATGGTCCTGTTAGCAGCATGGTCCTATTAACATCATGGTCCTGTTAGCAGTGTGGTTCTGTTAGCATCATAGTCCTGTTAGCAGCGTTGTCCTGTTAGCATCATGGTCCTGTTAGCAGTGTGGTCCTGTTAGCATCATGGTCCTGTTAGCAGTGTGGTCCTGTCGGCATCATGGTCCTGTTAGCAGTGTGGTCCTGTCGGCATCATGGTCCTGTTAGCAGTGTGGTTCTGTTAGCATCATAGTCCTGTTAGCAGCGTTGTCCTGTTAGCATCATGGTCCTGTTAGCAGTGTGGTCCTGTTAGCATCATGGTCCTGTTAGCAGTGTGGTCCTGTCGGCATCATGGTCCTGTTAGCAGTGTGGACCTGTTAGCATCATGGTCCTGTTAGCAGCGTGGTCCTGTTAGCATCATGGTCCTGTTAGCATCATGGTCCTATTAGCAGAATAGATATGCAAACTGTATGGACCTTTTAGCAGCATGGTGCTGTTGACAGTATGGACTCAAGGATTCATGGTTCTTTATTTGTCGTTCCACCACATGTGGTACATGTGATGGAACAAAATTGTGTACACAGTGTCCCAGTTACATCCAGCAAAAGTATTAAAATGTAAAAGAAAAACAGTATTAAGATCTAAAATACAAAGTATGAACTAAGAAAAATGTTAAGTTACACTAAGCCATGGGTGTCAGAAACATCTGTAATGCTGGGGGACACTATAGTGTGTGTGCAAAAAATTGTACACTAGTGTACAAAAAAGCAACCTTTCATCTAGATTTCCCTACTCTAGTTCCATTTAAAGCATGTTTCTCACCAAGTTTGTGTACATTCAGTTGTTTTAAAGACATTTGAACTTTAATGCACTTCAGATAGGCTTTATTTGTGTTTATAGAGAAATACAAAATATCACCACTAGACTTTTTTGTAAAACTTGTGTTCAACACTACTCATCTAAAGGTTGTTTCTCACAAAACTTCAGGACAATAAGGTGTGGGGTTTTAAAGACATTACTTTAATGCACCTGTCCTGAACATACATCGTCCCTTACACCTGCAGTGTCTTACAGCGTCACAGTGCTAAGATGCTACAGCTGTAGCGCTGCACTTCTCTCAAGCATCCTAACATGAATATATGTTATGTGTTATATATTATATGTGTTATATGTTTAGTGTTTAGATGGTTACTGTTGCACCGAGGGACTGAGAGAAACGCAATTTCAATCCTGTGTATTTCCTGTACATATTGCAGTTCTAACAATAAAGTTGACTTTGACTTTTTGACTTTGACTTTGATATGTTAGTCGCATGGTCCTGCTAGCAATGTGGTCCTGTTACGTGTTGTTGTGACAATTAATTTTAATATTAAAAATTTCTTTCATTAACTTTGACTTTAATTATGCTTTTTCTTGGCTGACATGCCACGCACCAACATGGTGCGTGGCATGTCAGCCTGTATGTCAGCCTGTATAAAACTTCTGTTTCACAGCTGCTACTCTGAATTGAAAAAGCCCTTTGGATAAAGGGTGAAACGTTTTCTGCAACAAATAAAGTCCAGTTGTTTTTGTATTGAGCGCTTGTTCTGATTTTATCATGTCCTGGACGACTGAGAATCTTCACCAGCATAACACATCACAGAGCTAACTGTTTTTACCTGTTTCAGCAGATACCTTGCACTGCTTTGTCTTTTCACCAGTCCAAAAGTAAACTGATCTGTGGAATCAGACAGGTCAAAATTCTGTCAGGAACGAATTTTCTTTTGCTGTCTCTTGGCTCCGGGGACCGTGGAATACTTGCAGAACACCTACAGTACAGGCATGTTGGGTTCACTGAAGGTGCACATTTAATTTAACTCTCATTAACTGGAGGCTTTAGAGCAAACAGAGAGACTCCATTAGAACAATTTAAAAACATTAAAATCTTGTGAAAAGTGAGTGGTATTCTTTAGAATACTGAGACTCCAGATTATTATTTTGTGTTAATACCTACTCAAAAGGAGCTACACTCAACGACAGAAGATTTTTAACCAGTATTTTTCTTGCAAGGTGATTTTCAGGACAGGTTACACACATACTGTATACAGAAAGTATACTGTATGTGTATAACTTGCTTCTGCCAAGGAAAGACGCTCCCACTCCCACTCCGCTTTGCTTTGCTGCTCTGTCTGTCTGTGAAACTGCTTCTGAGCCTCTCTTGCATATCTTCTGAACAAAAAAACTATGGACTTATTTAGCCAGTTGGTCCCTCTACACAATTTAATAACATTTCTTCAAAAAGAAGACAGGCTTTAGGCGAGACGATTTGCCATGTTGGCATGCATGCAGCTGGATATCTCATTGACTTGAAGACTTGATGACGTATCTATCTCTGCTGTCATCTGTGGATCTAAAGGATGCATATTTAATTGGATTTATGATAACTGGTTCCTGCTTTTTGGATTTAGCTGGTTGCTGGTTTTATCTACAATTAAGGAAGTTGTCTGCAGCTAATTGAGACCCGATCACGCTGCTTGCCTTTGTGATGGCTTGGTTCTTGCCTGTGTACCCAGATTCAGTTGTCTTGGGCATAATGGATCAGATCTCGGAGATTTTTACACAGGTACGTTCCATCGGTGTGTGGCTACGTAATTTTGTACATTTTCAGAATCTTTTGGACCAACACAGACTCAAGGTAGATGTCATTATGTTCTGCCTGTACTCAAAACAACTGTGTGTTTATCTGAATCTGGCTCCCCCCCGGCTGGCCGTCAAGGCCACCTTATCTGAATACGCCTGGAGGACATGTACCGCATTCGTCGGTGTATAGTACACACCAGTATATAATACGCTTTGACCAATTATTGCCAATAAACCAGAAAAAAATGTACATAATACGCTTCGATGTTTAATACGCGCTGACGTCACGGCCGACGTAACGTGTCATCCACCGCTGACGTTACGCATCACCGCTGAGACAACCCGGAAATGTGGTCCATTGTGCAGCGCGAGCTGAATTTAATTAAAATTTAACTACAGAAACGCCTAAAAATATATTTGTTAGCTGAATATATATGTTAACGTGTCTCTGTTTAATTTTTGTTAATAAATTATTACAAATCAGCTGAATTTAAAAGGTAAACAACACGATGCGCGCACACACACACAACAGGGCCACAGGCCCGGTTTGCAGCGAGCTGAATTTAATTAAAATTAAACTACCGTACAGAAACACCAAAAAATATATTTGTTAGCTGAATATATATGTTAACGTGTCTCTGTTTAATTTTTGTTAATAAATGATTACAAATCAGCTGAATTTAAAATGTAAACACGATGCGCGCACACAGAAACGGTTTGCTGCAGCAAGAGCTGAATTTAATTAAAATTAAACTACCGTACAGAAACGCCTTAAAAATATATTTGTTAGCTGAATATATATGTTAACGTGTCTCTGTTTAATTTTTGTTAATAAATGATTACAAATCAGCTAAATTTAAAATGTAAACATGATGCGCGCACACAGAAACGGTTTGCAGCAAGAGATGAATTTAATTAAAATTAAACTAACGCACAGAAACGCCTAAAAATATATATTTGTTAGCTGAATATATATGTTAACGTGTCTCTGTTTAATTTTTGTTAATAAATGATTACAAATCAGCTAAATTTAAAATGTAAACATGATGCGCGCACACAGAAACGGTTTGCAGCAAGAGATGAATTTAATTAAAATTAAACTAACGCACAGAAACGCCTAAAAAATATATTTGTTAGCTGAATATATATGTTAACGTGTCTCTGTTTAATTTTTGTTAATAAATGCACTTTGACGGTTACAACAACATAAATATTAGCGGCTTTAAAATTAATACACGCTCACCCCGCCCATAAAAATGACAGAAACAGATACCGTTTACAGTTTTTATTCAAACAAATTATTTACCGGTACACTATTCAAATCCTTCAAAGTCTTCGTCTTCCGTGTCGCTGGCAAACAGTTCAGCCATCGCACGATCCAGCTCACCGGTACTCAAAGGCCCAGGCTGTTCCTCGTCTTCCTCCTCGCTCTCTGACTCCTCTGCTCCAGCCGCTCCAGCTCCGCTGCTCGGTTGGTGCTTTCCGCAGCGAATTTGATCACCTGCAGCTTAAATTCGGCTGTATAGGACTTTCTTTTGGCGGCATGTTTTCTTCTTTGTTCTCTCGCTCGTTCTCTCCCGGATGTTGGTATCTGTGTTTTCTTGTTTGTTCTCCTGCTCATTCTCAGCGATTTGGCGGGGGGTGATGGGTTTTATCTGAATACACGAATAACAGGATACGCCTCCAGGTACAGTCTGCAGGTAAACAGACTACAGGGTGCTTTAGCGCCCATAGCGGCCGAAACTGGTACTGCACCATTTTTGGCCAAAATGAAAAACGGCGAATCAGAGTCAAAAATGGGCCTGAAAATATGGGAAAAAATCCATAGATAATACGCGTCTGTGTATAATACGTAGGACATTCAAATGTGCAAAAAAACTGTGTATTATACACTGACGAATACGGTAATCTGACACTCACCCCCCGCCCATTAGGGAACTCCACCGTCAACCAAAGTGAACCAGCTGAATAAACATTCTGTCATCATTTCAGGACTCTTGGATTCTCATTAGCGTTGACCTTGGCCATTCCCCGACATCCTCGAGAATGTTTACGGATCTCATCGGAGGGAGCTGGTTGATTATTCCATCCTTATCAGAACTCTTACAGTGACCTCGAGAGCATCTATGAACATTGCTCATCGTTCTCTGTGTCTCACCCCCCAAGCAAAATATCTACGTCACTATGTGCTTCTTTGTGCAAGGTGTTTTTTAATATTAGACATTTTTTTCTCAGGCATGAAGAAAGACTTTAATAGGATTTTTTCACCTCCATTTCCTAATGTGTTTAATTTCATTACTTTTTGTCTGTCTAAGCAGAGCTCACTTGTAAATGAGTCTTCGAGGCTCAATGTGACTTATCTGTCTAAATAAAGGTTGAATGAAAAGTGCATACAGATATACAGGAAGTATACCAACCATAGTAGATAAAAACATCCGTAAACTTTGACCAAAAATTCCCAAACAGCTTTACAGAACATGTTTTAATTGGGGATTACCTGCAGGCAGCACCTATTATCATCCACCTGCAAAGTGTCTTCTATCAACTTTAATGCAACCCGAACAGCAACGTGTACTGTATCCCCAGAAATCTTGAATCATAACTACCAGCTTAGCACTGTGATGTTTGGCATTGTACTTTGATTGGCATTGGCAGACAAAGTGCAACCCAATGACCCCTTATGCTGAGTCAAATAAATGGATTCAATGTTCCCTCGCACGGACGTGGGTCACCGGGGCCCCCCTCTGGAGCCAGGCCCGGAGGTGGGCCATGCTGGCGAGCGCCTGGTGGCTGGGCTTTTACCCATGGAGCCCGGCCGGGCACAGCCTGAAGAGGAGACGTGGGTCCCCCTTCCCATGGGCTCACCACCTGTGGGAGGGGCCAAAGGGGTCGGGTGCCATGTGGGATGAATGGTGGCCGAGGGCGGGGACCCTGGCGGTCTGATCCTTGGCTACAGAAGCTGGCATATTGGGACGTGGAATGTCACCTCTCTGGTGGGAAGGAGCCTGAGCTGGTGTGTGAGGTTGAGAGGTTCCGGCTAGAAATAGTCGGACTCACCTCAACACATGGCTCTGGCTCTGGAACCAGTTTCCTTGAGAGGGGTTGGACACTCTTCCACTCTGGAGTTGCCCCTGGTGAGAGGCGCCGAGCAGGAGTGGGCATACTTGTTGCCCCCTATCTTGGTGCCTGTACGTTGGGGTTCACCCCAGTGAACGAGAGGGTAGCCTCTCGTGTGGGGGGACAGGTCCTGACTTTTGTTTGTGCCAATGTGCCAAATGGCAGCTCAGATTACCCACACTTTTTGGAGACTTAGAGGGGGTATTGGAGAGTGGTCCTCCTGGGGACTCCCTTGTTCTACTGGGGGACATCAATGCTCACATGGGCAATGACAGTGAGACCTGGAGGGGTGTGGTTGGGAGGAACAGCCCCCCTGATCTGAACTTGAGTGGTGTTCTGTTATTGAACTTCTGTGATCGTCATGGATTGTCCATAACGAACACCATGTTCAAGCATAAGGGTGTCCATATGTGCTCTTGGTACCAGGACACCTAGGTCGCAGTTCGATGATCAACTTTGTGGTCGTCTCATCTGATCTGCGGCCGCATGTCTTGGACACTCGGGTGAAGAGAGGGGCGGAGCTGTCAACTGACCACTACCTGGTGGTGAGTTGGCTCCGATGGTGGGAGAGGATGCCGGTCAGACCTGGCAGACCCAAACGTATTGTGAGGGTCTGCTGGGAATGTCTGGCAGAGTCTCCCGTAAGACGTCACTTTAACTTTCACATCTGGGAGAGCTTTGAATACGTTCCAAAGGAGGCAAGGGACATTGAGTCAGAGTGGGCCATGTTCCGCACCTCTATTGTCGAGGCGGCTTATCGGAGCTGTGGCCGCAAGGTTGTTGGTGCCAGACGTGACGGCAACCCACGAACCCGGTGGTGGACGCCGGCAGTGAAGGATGCTGTCAGGCTGAAGAAGGAGTCCTATTGGGGCTTTTTGGACTGTGGGACCCCGGAAGCAAATGATGGGTACCGGTAGTCCAAACTGCATGCAGCTCAGGTGGTTGCTAAGGTAAAAACTCGGGCATCGGAGGAGTTCAGAGAGGCCATGGAGAACGACTTCCATACGGCTTCAAGGCGATTCTGGTCCACCATCCGGCGTCTCGGGGGAAGGGGGGGGGGGAGCGGAACGCCACCAACACCATTTAAAGTAGGGGTGGTGTGCTGCTGACCTCAACTCGGGATGTTGTGAGTCAGTGGGCAGAATACTTTGAAGACCTCAATCCCACTGGCACGTCTTCCATTGAGGAAGCAGATGTAGTGATACACCTAACCTCTGATATTTTAGGCTTGACCTTCAAGTACACCTCTCTACATCTCTTTGAAACTCTAAGTGTTACACCTTCTTGAAGCCCTCAAGGAGACGATTGGACACTTATATTGGTTAACAATTATTATGAATTAATGGACACTAATTAATCAGATTGAACTTTCTCTTTAATGTGTGTTAATTCAGAATTGATCAAACAGTATTTTTGTCATTTCAATGATGATTTTACTAAGCTGGTATATTTTAAATATGACAAAGTTAAGAGAACATCTCAGAATGATCGTGCTTTAAACTGTCTGCTCTATGCAGAATAAGTGTCTAAAGTTGAATGAACAATCCTTCGTATTTGTTTGAACTGTTTTTGTTTCGAAGGAAAAGTGCTAGACATAGCTTGCTTTCGGTCTCCCGTCCTTTCTAAAAACAATGAATCTGTTCTCAAAACAAGTTACATTGCTTGTTCACATGCACCTGCATCTTCTCACGTATGTTTTCTATGTTTTGTCTACCCTATCATCTGTCACTCAAACTCACTCACTTGCAAAGTCACTCCTTCTCTAGTGATGGACAGCCAATCAGCAGGAAGTATGTGACTAAGTCACACCCCCTTCTTAAAGGGCACTTCCTGCATTTTTTCTTTAGTTTTTTGGAGAGAACTAACTGACAACTGGTTTTCTCTCCTCTGGAAAAGCTGGAGACGTTCCGGTCATGTGTCAACTCGACCCACGTTTCAGCTGGAATCATAGTAAAGCCTTACTGTGATCCTTTCACTCATTTCTGAAAGAATTTGTTTTCTGAAGTTTTACTTTGAAAGTTCAGCCAGCGCGATTGGGGCCTGTTCCTGCCGGTGAAAGCGTGCTCCTGGCTCGTCTGATCCAGTCATACACGCACGAAGTCGACTGGACCTCAACGGGACAACACAGTCCGTTGGTGTCCACAAACTTCTCTGTCCTCACCTCCAAGGGACTATCGTCACCAGGTAAAGAGGCTTGTTTGTATGCTGCACGTGTCGGAGGTACAGCCGGATCCGTATGGGAAGGTGCCACTCTGGTTGTTTCAAATAATCAACTTCAGTTAACTCAAACTTTCATCTTCTTCCTCCTATTTCTTCTTTTTCATAAGCTATTAATCTGTCAAGTAATGTGCCAACAGTTTAAGTTCCCAATGTCTGTTTGTTTTAATTTGAATTCTTGTCAACGTAGTTATTAAATCAGAGCTAATATCGATACAAATGTTTAATGTAATTTTTGTGATAGTTTCAATAAAAGGTCTATTTTTTTGGTAGACCAACATAAGTTGGATTCCCTTGTGAAATTACATTTTTCCTAATTACAGTAAAAGCAATTTAGTATCGGAAAAAGGAAGAACTCGCGCATTGGTGGCAGTTTGTGCAGGATAAAATCTGCTCAGACCTGCGCATCTACAATAATGGTGGTCCAGTAAGTGTTTAAATACCTTACGCCACATTATTTCATTACATTTGGTGGCCGCATACGGTCTTATTCCATTACATCTTTTTCCTGGCAGTACAATTTCTAACATCCTTCTACCAATATACCCACTGTCCCTCCTCTGGACATGTCCAAACCATCTCAGCCTGGCCTCCCTAACTTTATCTCCCAGTTGTTCAACATGTGCTGTACCTCTGATGATCTCATTCCTGATCTTATCCATCCTTGTTGAGGTTTTTCTTGAGAGTGACATGTTAATTTCTGCTACCGGTACTTCCAGTTCTTTCTCTTGTCTTTTTGTCAATGACACAGTCTCCAGACCATACTACATAGCTGGTCTCACCACTGTCTTGTAAACTTTTCCTTTGACCTTTGCTGACACCTTTTTGTCACAAATCACTCCTGAAACTTTTCTCCATCCACTCCATCCTGCCTGGACTCTCTTTTTCACCTCTTTACCACATTCCCCATTTTCCTGGACAGTGGACCCCAAGTACTTGAAGTCTTGCACCTTTGTGACCTCTGCTCCTTGTAGCCTCACTGTTCCACCAGCCTCCCTCTCGTTCACACACATGTACTCTGTCTTACTACGGCTGACTTTCATTCCTCTTCTTTCAAGTGCATACCTCCACCTCTCCAGGTTCTCTTCCACCTGTTCCCTATTCTCACCACAGATCACAATGTCGTCTGCAAACATCATAGCCCACAGGGATTCCTGCCTGACCTCATCTGTTAAGTCAATTTCTTAGGCATTTCTTGTTGCTGATTACTTATTTCGTTTCTTCACAGCTTATTTTATTTTGTCAAATCAGACCATCTGTTCTCCTTTCCCACTTTCAGTCACACCTGATTTAGATATGTCATAAGCACACCTGTTTCTTATCTTAATTTTGTCCTTCTGGCTGTGTATATGCCTGGTTTCGTCATAACTTTGTCCCCAATCAGGGTATAAACCTATATAATAATAATAAAAGACACATGTCATACAGTATTAAGACTAAGAAACTCACTTTTACGTATAAAACTAGCTGTATTCCTGTTTTAATAAAAGGGACATCCCTGTAACTTGTTTCATCAGCTTCATGTGAGTTGTACTGTTGGGTGAGTGACAGGATATAATGTGTCTCCTATGGTATGTCTGAGGCAGGAACAACTGCTGCAGATCTATATTTGTCTCATAAGCCTGTGACAGAGGGCACAGACTCGTCAGGCGCCATGTCAGCCTGCCAATGAGAGTCACTGCATCACTGAGACTGAGGCACCAGGGGCGTCACAGGTCTTTCACCTGGGGGCAACAATTCAAGGATATACCGTAATGAGCCCAAAACAGAGAGGCAACAAGTGAAGAGATAAAATGCACAGATGGAATGAGTGGGGGGGAAATAAAAGTGAATTCTATTTTATGGCCATTTATGGCTGAGGTTATTCTTTGCTGTGAAAAAGTGTAATGAGAAAGCAAAACTTAAACTGTCTGTTTTACTTCTCTAAATCTTTCATTCAGTCTCTGCTGTTGAGACGTTTTGTTCTTACTTAAAATGCAAAAATGCACCACAAACAGTTTCAATGGTCACATTCTTCAAAGCAGAATGCAAAAATGCATTCTCTCAAGTAAGTTATCCATTTTTACTAACTTGGGTCATTTAAGAGCGAATGCTTTGCACTCGGACATTTGCAAAACCCCTAAGCATAAATGAATCACAACGATCGTGTTAATTACAAAAAAGAAGGTTTGTAATACTTCAAAAGTGTTAAGGAAGTTTGAGCAATGTTATTATGTAAGACTGTCTCCATGCATGCATATTTGATCTGATTCATTATCTCTGAGAGGGTGTTCATGTTTTGCTGCTCAGCTTTTCAGAATGTGCCACAGCATCCATGAGCCCAACAGCTCCACTGTTGTCAAATCTAAAAGCCGTTCCTTTGTCCCCTGCTGTCAGCTGTCATCACAGGGATGATGCAACCAACTCCACCCAGTTGATCCGAGTTTCATCAGAGGCAGTTCTCATTTCAGAACCGGCCCTGCAGCTCACCACACCCAACCAAAATTACCCAGAACCTGGTGTGGTGGGTTTTTGACAACACCTGTGAAATGATTGTTGACATCAGCTCAAACATCAGATTAACTTTGTGTTACTAGAAAAGCACATCATGTTATGTGAAGCACTGTGCTTGTAGTTTGAACTAATTAACTTGTATAAAGACAGTATCTTCTTGAGCTGTTAGACACTAGTTAGTTGCCCAAACTTGACTAAATGTTGCAAGAAAATATCTAAATGGCAATGAAAATGAGTGAAAAAAATCCAAATCCAAATAAAAACTGTGAAATAATTCTCAGTAAACTAAATAAAGATTATGACAGCATTTAAAATGTTTTCAGAAATTCTTGGATTTATCTTGAATTTAAAATGTAAATTATCAGGGAAGACAACTTTTGCACAGCACAGCTTTAATCTTTAAGGCAAAACAGGATTTTCAAGTACAGTTCACTCTTCTCATATGTTTTTTGTTATATGAATTAAATAAGGAATCTACGACAGAGTATTAGGGCCACACTAAGAAAAAAAAATCCAAGTGAGAATAAAGTCATAGTATTACGAGAATAAAAGAAAAACTGTGAAATAATTCTCAGTAAACTAAAAAAAGATTACGACAGCATTTAAAATGTTTTCAGAATAAAGTCGTAATAATACAAGAATAAAGTAGAAATAATACGAGAATACAGTTTTAGTATTATGAGAATAAACTCGTAGTATTACCAGAATAAAGCAATAATATTATCAGAAGTCCGACACAAAAAAACTGTCTCACAACAGAGATGAATGTTGATGTCGGTAGTACAATAGCAGGGGGCCCAATGCACTGTGGCGTACGGATTCTTATGATAAGCCGAAGCTGTGTGACGTTGCAATTAATGTCAAAAAAGGCGTTCAATACGTTGCAATTAATGGCTTCATTGACGGATTTAGTTGAGACACAAATGGAGATATATTTCACAAACTGTGACCCAAAAGTGATCACGGTCTACTTCATAAACACAGTGACTCACAATGGAGGCTGTCCACAGCAGGTGCGAGCCGACCCAGGACGTATTACGAGTTCATTCTCATAATATTATGACTTTAATCTTGTACAACTTTATCTTGTAATATTATGATTTTATTGTCATGTTTTATGATTTTTTTTCTAGTAATGTAATTTTTTTTATTTTTTAGCGTGGCACTAATACTCTGTAGTAGAAATCACATCTCAAGAAACTTTTTTTTTAAATATCTGGCTTGAAATAAGGTCATTGGGAAAAAATTTTTTTTTTCCATTTCCAAATTATCTTTTGATTATGAATATATTTAAGGAAGATTTTGACTGGAGCAGAAAAAAAGCAGAAATGCCACTAAGTGCAGTAATTGGAGAGATGTAAAAACTGTCTGCTCATTACAGTGAATCATTCCAAAGGTCAGATTTGGAGGATGTGATGGCCTCTGGCAGCTCAAACTGCAACCTAACCCCAAATTACAGCGGACCCCTGAAAATACCCAGGGCATTTAATGGACGCAGTGTTTGGTTTGTGCATTTTAGCTGCACCCACAGAGAGGTGAGGAGACGTTGGCTATTAATGGCTCTGTATGAGGTAATGAAACAAGGACTTGCCTGAATAATACAGAGCAGCAGGTCAGAGACTTATCTTACCTTGGAAAGTGAGGACAGAGGAACCTGAGGGTGGGAGTGGGCTAGTGTCCGCTCTGTTGCATCAGATATTTGAGGAATCCTTCCATCGTGTTTCCTGTGAGTCACAGAGAGGTGGGAACAAAAAGAAAGAAAGAGACATTACTCAAAAGTCTGAAGTGAAATTTCTTTTTTAAGCAATAGAAGTGTGAGGAAAACAATGTAACCCAGTGATTCTCACACTGGTAAGCTCAGGGTCATGACAGGGGCGCATGGCCACTTTTTTATTTATTTGAATTTCCAGGGCTTAAAATTGTCCTCATTGTTGCTACTCAGACTAATTTTTGTGAGCTGCATGACTGGCAGTGCAGATAGTGGATTGACTCCTACTGGTCAGCTGGAGCATGACCCGGATAGAAGCAAGGACGAGTGGAGAGTTGTTTTTTTTTTACAAGTATTTTTTTACACAAAAGAACAGTGGAGTACTCCATGTGTCACTTTAAATCAGTGACAAACTGTCCAAGTGAAAACGGTGAAGGTGGAAAGACACTGCTCTTAACGCTTGATCTTTTGATTGTTGTTCCAAATCTTGTTAACTGTAAATGGACTGTACTTATATAATGCCTTTCTATCTCATGAAGACACTCAAAGTGCTTTACACTACAATCTGTGCCCTCATTTACCCATTCATACAGCACTCTACTAGATCTCTACAAAGCTAATTGAACAAATCATTCTAAAGAGACTAATCAGAGCTTTATCACATTCATACACCGATGAGACACACATCGGAGGCAACGAGGGGTTCAGTGTCTTGCCCAGGGACACTTCGGCATGTGACTGCTGGTGAATTCGAACCCCCAACTCTTGCATTGGAGGAAGACTGCTCTAACCACTCAGCCACAGCCGCCCTGTAGGAAGAAATGCTGCGTTCCAGTTGTCCTCGGAGGTCGTAATTACGAGCTTCCGAGCAGTAAAAATCAACTGGAACGCCCCCTCAGGTCGTAATTACAACTCGTGGACTCGGTCTCGCCGCACCATACCCGAGTTCGCCGAGATCATCGTTTCAAAATGGCTGCTCCTCGCATCAACAGTGAGTGAAAGAGTTACTTTTTACTCTTTTTCGCTGTTCTTTGTGGTTTACTCAGCCGTAACTTCACATTAACGCATTCAGGCACTGTAGTTCTTTACAGTAATGATAATGATATGTTTAAACAGCCGCTGTGCGTCGACAACGGCTCGCTAAACGGCTGTGAGGCGGCATTGTTGTTGTTTAGCACAGTACTCGTTTTAGCTGTTCAGCGTTCATTGTTTATCATTAACTCAGTAACACATTTCGTACTTTACAGTGATTATTATACAATAAGTCGCCTAATAATTAGAGGGTGTTTCTAAGCGGTTTGTGTTTTCTAAAGAACGTGATTGTTGTGTTGATGATGTAGCTGCGTCGGAGACCTGCAACCTCGTTGTTCTTTGTTCACCTTTACATGTGTTTTTAGCTAGTAAACTAATGTTTTGCACCATAAACTGTTTTTAAAAGGTCTATCAAGATTTATCTTGGCTTGTCAGGGTGGAAATCCAGTTTAACATTATCAATTATTTAGTAAAAAAAAAATGCAAAACTTGAAACCCAAACCATCCTTTCAATCCACAGCTGTGTTGTCTGTGTGTGTGTCTGTGTTGGAGGTGTGTGTGTGTGAGAGGGTGAAAATCGACCTTATTTATAATTATTATTGTGGGTTAGTTTTGTGAGTTACTGCTATGATGTGATTTGTTGTTAACCATGTGTATATTTCTTTGCAGTTTATGTCAACATGAAGATGAACATGTTCCTGGACCCGAGCAGACAAACCTGTTTCCCTGGTCCCTTGTTCCAGAGGAATGGTGACTCCTTGACATATTTTATTGATGAAAATTGAACTGTACAAGTCCAGTTACTGCAACTCAACGACTCTACAGCAGGTTACCTGTGCCTTGTTGTCATACGTTATTAAAAACAATTTGAAATAACAAATGCACAAATTCTTGTCTTACTTCACAATAAGTGTGGTTTTTCAGTAGAATAAAGGAAAGCAGGTAATGAAAAGAAACTACTTAGAATGAAAGTAAATTCAGTGTAAAAGAGGAACACCTCTGGTATTCAAACACGACAATTTGTCATGATGCACTGCAGTTTTTCATCAATATTTTTGGAAACCGATGTACTTGCAGAGAAACTAGTGCTCTCATGTTCTCATCGGGCAGAGTTTTAAAATTACTACATAGAAATGCTTTATTTAAGCACTGACTTTTAAGCAGGTGTTATTGTTGTGGGAAACTAAGTTTTGCAGCTGGTTTTTGAAGCTGTAAAATGTGTTTACCTATACCAGCTTATGTTTTTGGCGTGGTTTATCCACACAGATATAAATGACAGCGAGAGAGTGGCATGTCAGATAAACACATTTAATCAAAACAGCCCTATAACAACACTAGAACATTTTTTGACAAGCTAATACAAGTACAGCATCCACACATCACAGTAACGAGTAAGTCATATTCATCCTCCTGCCTTGGACAGCTGTTTGGGTGATCCTGACACACTGGTGAAGCCCCAATGCAGAGGTTATGCAGAAGGCAGGCTGCCATGATGACAATCATCACCACAACATCAATTTGTTAGGCCAGGGGATGAAGGTGTGTCCCATTGTGCAAAATGGCCTTCAGTACTTCCATGATGATCCTGTGTGCTGAGGACTGCGAGACATCAAATTTGTCAGACATCTCCCTGAAGCTGTTCTGGTTGGCCATGTACCACAGGAACATCAGGACCTTCTTTTCTACAGGGACTGGTGCTGCACCTTGACAGTGCTCCTTCCTCCTGCAGCTGCATCATTACAGATGTGAACTGGGTCTTGTTGACTCTGAAATGACGCACAAACTTGTTGTCATCCATGTTCAGCATCACCTCCCATAGTCTTCATGATTATTCCATGTGTCCGTAGGTTTGTGTGTATCAGCAGCATCCTAAAATACAAAGAAATTAAATTGTTTTGTTACTATGGACCATATGAGTCTGAAATAAAGTTTTGATTGATTGAAGTTTAATAACAATTTTAACAATAAACCGTAAAAACGTCTGCTAATGGTTTGAGGTAGTAAAAAGAAAAGAAAAACAATGTTCAGCACTTTCTGACTTTATTTATCTAATGATAACTTCTGTACTGCTGCTATAATCCTAAAAGAGATCGAATTAAAACTATAAAGTAGATGTAAGAGCCTCAAGACCATAATTAACAAAAATAAGCTTATTTATAAATAAATAAAAACTACTGGTTAAAACAACATACCTGGTTAACATTTCAAGAGCCTCAGAATTGCTTTTCAACTTCGCTGCTGGTCTGGAAACCTTTTTATAATCCAACAAAGCAAGAACAACAACAGCTTTGTAGCGGGCGTCCATCTTGTTTTCGTCATCGTGCCGACAAGCTAACTGGAACGCATTTAACTCGGTGATGACGTCATTCCAGGTTGATAATTTCGACCTCCGAGGCAACTGGAACGCAGCAAAAGGCTGCTTTGAATCAAGGAGATGGGATATTTCTTGCTGCTAATTATTACAGTAAATAGTGTTTACCATATTTTCCGGTGTATAGGTCGCACCATTTTATGTTTTTTCAAGGCCTGCGACCTATACACCGGTGCGACCTATATATGGCTTGTTATCACTTTCGGCGAAACAAATTTTTAAATCCAGCTCATTTCACAATTACGTTCATTTATTAAGGAAAAGTTCAGCTCAGACACATATTTGCTCACCTCGAACAAAGATTAAGATGGATTGGGTGGTATGGGCAATCAACTCTACTGAAAGATTTCAACAAAAGGCAAGGCACGGGGGAGCCGGCTCATCCGCGCAGACGAAACGAGAGGATACGCCATGGATTCGATGGAATGGTGAGCGTCTCGCTCTCTGTGTGCTCTGAGGGAATGTGAAGAATCTGGATTAAATTGGTGTTACGATGGCAACGCTTTGCTTTATTTGGCATTTTGTGGAGCACTGGCCTATCGGCAAATGAGGGAGAGATTCAGCAGGACCTAATGCTGGAACGCCCAATCTGATCTGCGCCATGACCTCGGAAATCAGCTGTTTACGAGCTAATCCGGAAGGTGAACACGATCTCTGAGGATCGCAGATCATCCGCTCGGATTGGGACTCTGGACGCTGTGGTCAACATCTAAGGGCCACAGCTTGGATCAGTGGAAAAAGTCCCGAATTGGACCATATCAGAGTTGCCCAGCAGGACTCAAGGCTGAAGGAAATTATACTGTCTGCCTGAAGTGAAAAATATTTGTAATCCTTATCTGACTTACCCTAAACAGCCTTGGAAAAGGCTGGATATCAAATTTCTCCTGAGACGTGTTTTACTGAGGCAAACAGCTGCACCTACCGCTACCCCCCCCCCCCCGGAGAACTTTTCTATGAGCGTTATCGGAGGCCGGCTGGTTACATCTCAGAACTGTTTGCTATCTGGAATGTCTCATGGACAGAAATCTCACTGCCTCAGTCTCAAAATGCAACATGTGATTGTCTTAAATGTGCTTCTGGTATAGTTTTTTCTGATGTCTCATATGGTGTCATGAAAGACAAAATGTGATATATCTTTTTTTAATACCAACGCTGTGACCCTCATGGTTCTTTCCTTGTTTTCACACCTTTGACCTTCATCCCGATACGGATGGGAGAGGCCGCGCTGAAGAACATAATGTGATATGATGTCTCATGTGGTCTGATAGCAGCAGCTTCACACACTCGCCCCCTTCAGGATGACTGTGCGTACATATTCACGCTGTACTGGTGCAAACTTGTGCAATGTTAATAAAAGTACTCTCTGACTCTCTCTCTCTCTCTCTGACTATAATTTTTAGCAAACAAATAATTGTTTTTAAGTGTTAATCTTCTTAAAAGCCTTGCTGTGCACTCCTGTGGAAGACATTTGCAGCAGAGCTAAACGTAGGTGCGACCTATACACCGGTGCGACCTATCTAGGGATTTTTTCCAATCTACTGTATTGGTGATAATTGGACAATGCAACCTATACACCGGTGCGACCTAGACACCAGAAAATACGGTAAATATTATTTGTTGATCTGGGTTAACCAAAAAGTTGAATTACAAAGAACAACCCCAATTTTGTCATACATAATATTACAACTTGAATTAATGTGAGTTGGCTACTGTTAAGATAAGATAATATAAGAGAACTTTATTAATCTCACAAGAAATTGTTGCAGAAGCCAATACAGTATGACTCTCTTGTGCAAACTAAAGTTATTAAAAAAGCCAAGCAGGGCAAACATCTTCTTACACGTTGTTTTTACCATCTTACCATCACCTGTTACATCCTAAAGCAGAGGTTCAGTTGGGTCTAACTTGGCTAACTTCTTGCTTAAAATGATGGTCTGTGAAGAATGACACAGCTCCTCTCTGATCCAACTACCGTATTTTCCGGAATATAGGTTGCAGCTTTTTATAATTTTTGCATGCCCTGCGACCTATATTCAGGTGCAACCTATTTATGGCTTTTTATAAAATAAGCTGATTTGTAATCATTTATTAACAAAAATTAAACTGAGACACACTCTTACAATAATGTCAGCTAACAAATATATTTTTAGGTGTTTATCCTGCTAAAATTATTCATTTATTAAAGAAAAGTTCAGCTCAGACACATATTTGCTATAATTTTTATCAAACAAATAATTGTTTTAAGTGTTAATCTTCTTAAAAGCCTTGCTGTGCGCTCCTGTGGCAGACATTTGCAGCAGAGCTAAACACGGTCCACATTTTGACGTAGGTGCGACCTATATTCAGGTGCGACCTATACATGGATGTTTCAAATTCTTTGGCAATAATTGGACAATGCGACCTATATTCAGGTGTGACCTATATTCCAGAAAATATGGTACTGGATGCTTCAAACCAACATCTTTACCCCAGTAAATTATTAACCCAGTGGTTTTAATGTTTAGTATGGTTTCCATCTAGAAAGTGTTTGCAACTTTTTCTTTAACTTGTTGAACTTGAATCACTTTTTTAAGGCTTACTGCGCTATGGTGGGGGGTGGGAAGGTGGGTGGTTCTGGAAATCTTGTTCCTATGAACAGCAGGGGGGAGGCGCAGGGGGTAAGGTTGGATGATCACTGTTGTAACCTACCGGTAACTGGCTCTCCAAAGTGGATCATCACATTTTTACTATCATGAAAACAAGGCACTTATTGCCCAACTGTATTTTGTTATTTAGAAATATTCCTGTAGGCCTTCTTCTTTGTGAATAGTTTTAAAATGTCTACTTGTAAGGTAGAAGATGAAAAGATAAATGCAATTAGAGTGAACTGTGAAACCAAAGTGCTCAGAAGAACTGCAAAAATTAAAGGACAGAGTGTCGAAGTGCGGAAGAACTATTAGAAAAATTGAAGAAAAAAGGATTCTCAGCTTTCGTCTGCTGCCCTCACCACTTATTTCTCTTGTCAGCCCCCACCCCCGGTGTGATTGGACTGAATTACCAGTCTGACTGGGATTCTGGTCACAGTATATTGCTTCACACTTTGTCTCACACATCAGTCAGTCACCCGAGCTGGCAGCTCGTCTGTGCATGCATCCTGTTCACAAACCTTCAGCAGAGGGCGTTTCAAAACGCCGCTCAGGGACAAAAGAAACTCAGAACGTAAGAACAATCTGCTTTCTTAGTGAGAAAAGAGTGATAATTGTTGGCGTACACACTCGTTTTTTTTATTTTTATTTTGCCATGTTAGCATGACCCAAGTTTAAAGTTAGCAAAGCTGAGAAAACATCCCTCATAGCATGATCTTTCTTCATCAACACAGTCCATTATTAGATATTGGAGGTCTCCCCACAGCAGAGACAAATGTATAAGTCTGAGTAAACAGAGCTGCACTCTTATGGCAACAGACAGCTGACCTGGAGCGAGGTTAGGAAATCTATTACTGATTTAACCCTGATTTCTTGCTGGGAAGTGCTGTGGTCTCTCGGGTTGCAATTGCATCGAGCGCTGCAGCTTTTTGTGTCAATTAACGTCAAAACGGCAGGGTTACTCGAACACAAGTCTTTGCTCCCTGTGATCTCTGCAGAAAGAGACAAATCCTTCCTGCAGCATCGACATCTTCTCAGGGCAAACCTCACACACTTCGAAAGTGTGAATGTTGCTCCCAAATGCAGCTGGAGCACGATGAAGAAAAGTCAGATAAGGCAGTAAATTTATTGTAAAGGTCTACCATACATTAATTCAAAGAAACACACAGCCAAAAAGGCAAAGGCAGACAATTATGGCTTTGTCCATGTCAGCATGTCTCTCTGTTACCAAAATATCTAATTAACCACTATTTAATTAATAAAACTGGCAGAAAGTAATTAGGCGTACATCTTCAGTAGATTACCAGTGAAAGTCAACCTAGTTCAAGATGACCGCCACAGCCAAAGGACATTAAAACACACAAAGACTTATAAAACTCAGTCAATTTACTGAGGATGAGGTAAAGTTTGGTGTTTATTTGAGCTTCAATAAACAACTTCCCAGCATGTCATCAGCAGTAAAAGTGTCCGGCTGACAAACAGGCCTTCATCCTCCATCTGCTGCATGAAATCCTGATTGATTTGCACTTTGTTGCTCTGCCTTTCAGAATGGATCGGAGTTTACCCTCGTGGATTGTTGTTGTTGGCTGTCTGCATGCTAAATCAGCAGGTAGGTACGTGAAGCTGCAAAATGTGTTTGCTTTTATTTTTATTTTAGAAGACAACAAGACTATTGGAGGAAAGTCCTACATGGTCAGATTGAAAGATGTGATGGAAAAAAAAAACCAATCCTGTAGGAAAAGCTGTGGTTTTATTCAGCACACGTGCAACAACATCAGCAAAATGCCCAGCTGCATCTGTTTGGGAAGGAAGGTGCACAGCTGCAGACTGGAAGGATTTGAAGAGGGTGGTGAGAACGGCAGAGAAGATCATCAAGACACCCCTCCATCCAGGACCAGTGGTGGAGAAAGTACTTAAACACTGTACTTAAGTAAAAGTACAAATAAACAGACAAAAATGTACTCTAGTAAAAGTAGAAGTACCATATTAATATTTTTACTTAAGTAAAAGTAAATAAGTACTTGCTTTTAAAAATACTTAAAGTATTAAAGTAAAAGTACTTGCTGAATGTATTAACTAATGCAATGGTCTACAATACCATTAAGTGTGTGTACTGTATGCATATTTTCTGTAATACATTAATAGTGTTGAGCCATTTTAATGAACAATGCTGCAGATAATGCATGTTTTTATTGTGTTTACTCTGTGACACAGTTCACACTTGGACTTTTGATTCTGTGTGTCAGAATTTCAGTGATGAGTTAAATACCATTAAGCAAAATAAGAAAGAGGAATGATTATACCTTTGAAAGTTTTTATTTAACACAAAATAAAACCAATGTGTCATTTTAACTGCAGTAAACACATTTAAGTAAAAGTTGTCTGTTTGAAAAAAGGAGCATTAGACACAACTAACAAAGGAATAGATCACTTCAACTCGTTTGTCATCAACTCTAGTTAAAATATTGTCTAGTCAATCTTGTAATGGATCAACAATGAACAATACTTTAACTTCCTGACAACATTTTCAAAACTTGGACCTGAGTGTCGAGACATTTGGAGAAATCTCTTGTCTCCTAACATCCCATGAACTGACACATTTTAATATTGCAGCAAGAATTTCTTGTTCAAGTTCAGAAGAAGTTGGTTTTCAAAGTTTTTGAGTCCATGTCTGGCTCTTTAGGGAGAGAGAATCTGTCCTGCTGTACTGAACAGTCTTTCAATAGTCTTTCAATAATATTTCAATAAAGCCATGGGTGTTGTGTATCTTCTGGATGAATCTTTGTGGTGGAATCCATTTTGTGTGTGTTAGTGGTGCTGTGGGTGCTCCCAGCTAAATGACTTATACACAAGAATATACATCATTGGTCCAGCTCTTCTTGAAGGCAGGTCTAATGTTACCTGTCCACTTTGCAGTGATTCAATGGACCAACTCTCTTCTCAACATCAGTTACTTTCAAACTAACGACAAATCAAAAAGTTGCAACGTGAATGTAACTTGTAACTCAACACATTATAGAAATGTAGTGTAGTAGAAAGTACAGATACTTCATGTAAAATGTAGTGCAGTAAAAGTAAAAGTACCCACATTTAATTCTACTTAAGTAAAGTACAGATACATGAAAAATATACTTAAGTACAGTAACAAAGTATTTGTACTTAGTTACATCCCACCACTGTCCAGGACACTGGTCTCAGATGCCTTCTGACCAGACCCAGTAAAATCAAAAGAAACAACTCGCAACATAATATGGACTGTTTACTCTGTTGATCTCTAGCAGGAGGTACCGCAGCCCGAGGACCAGAACCCTGCAACATGAGCTGTTAGACTGCTGAGCTCAGGTTATTATTGAAGTGATCACAAAAACACACACAGCCACAGACATACCTCAGGAAAAAGACACAACAAACTTACCCAAGATAAGCAGTATATGGGGATTCACTCATGCATGGATTCTGTGTGGATTATGTATATATATATATATATACACAGTATATACTTATATGTAAGTGTATGTATATCCATGTATACATGTATCATATGTCTTGGTGTTTCTAGGAACATTCACTAATCACTTCTTGAATCACTTCTTGGTCTGCTGCCCTCATACATCTCCTCCTACATGTCTTTACGTGAGTGCAGCTACAGTGTGCGCTCTCAGGACATCATCACCTGCAGTGTTCCATCAGTGAGGACTGAACTTGGAAAAAGGGCCTTCTCCTACTCTGCTCCTGCTTCCTGGAATATCTTACAAAAAGATCTGAAGCTCTCGGCCCTGACCTCACTAAATGGTTTTAAGAATCTGTTGGAATCCTGGCAAAAACCAATGCAGATATGTTCCTGTCTTTGATTTTGTACATCTACCTTATAATGTTTTTGCTACTTTTTGCTACTTTTTTCTTTTTCTTTTGTTTATTGTTTAATGCAATTGTATCATTGCTGTTCATCATTCTTTAGTTTGTAGCAGGTCACTTTCGTAAATGAGGTCTCGACTAAATAAAGGTTGAATGAACTAACACTTGTACATTCCTTGTTCAAGGTTCAAGACTTTACTTTATGGTCATTCGCATCTGGAGGAATCATAAATGCAGTAAACAGAACCCAAACCCAAACCGAGGACCCGCCCCCTCACAAAAATTTATTTTTTATTTTTTAATGAACTGATTCGTGGGTTGAACTGAAGTTACACAGGCTGAAAGTGGTCCATGGGCCAGCAGTTGAATAGCCCTGGTAATAATAATAATAATAATAATAATGAATTCAATTTATAATGCACTTTTCATTAATAAAAATCTCAAAGTGCTACAAAGTGTAACAAAGCAAAGATCAAAATAAAACAAGTGATAAAATCAAATAAAATCAATAATAATATCGACTAAGATCAAAGATAAAATCATGTGGATGCAGATTAGGCTTGCTTAAAAAATAAATAAAATAAAACAAGTGATAAAATCAAGTAAAATCAATAATGATATCAGCTAAGATCAAAGATAAAATCATGTGGAGGCAGAATAGGCTTGCTTAAAAAGAAAAGTCTTTATGCTGCTTTTAAAGTCAACCAGTGACTGTGGAGCTCTCAGGTCGTCAGGGAGGGAGTTCCACAGGCGGGGGGCAGCCACACAGAATGCTCGGTCTCCCATGGTCCTCAATTTGGTCCGAGGAATATGAAGGAAATTACTGTTCTGTGATCGTAGAGACCGGGTGGATGAATATGGTGCAAGAATGTCCTTTAGATAGTCAGGTGAAGTGCCGTGCAAGCATTGATGGGTAATGAGAGAAGTTTTGTACTGAATTCTGTAGGTGACAGGAAGCCAATGGAGGTTATGGTATAGTTGTTGTATCTGCACCAAAACTATCCACATTTTCAATCAAAGGTCTATCATTCTGTACCCGCCCGTTCTCTTTCATCTCAGACTTTTACAATAAAATTGTGCCATGTTGAGACTGACAGGCTCTGTCCCCGTCTGTTTCTGTATACAGGTAGTCCTTGACTTACGACTCCCCTGACTTACGACGTTTCGGACTTCCGTCATGCATCTCATTAATTTTATATAATATATA
>JBBPBX010030364.1:8119-18970 GCA_038048925.1 Garcialebias charrua
GCAAATTCAACAACATTTTTTCTTCTTCTTAAACTTTCACGCTGCTTTTGGAACTGTGCATCTGATTTCATAACTGACTGGATCAAGGTGTTGCTTTGTCACTGTTTGTGTATTTATCTCTGTGTGTGTGTGTGTGTGTGTGTGTGGACATGTGAACAAGACAGGAAGAGGAAGAACATCTTTTCAGGAAGCAACCACCCCCCACTCCTCTCCCTTCCTTCCATTCCCTCCTTCACTCTCACTTTCATCCTCCTTTTTTTTCAGCTTCCCAGGTCTCGCTCAGTGTGTGTGTGTGTGTGTGTGTTTTTGTCAAAGCTGGCACCTTGTGTGTGGCTGTGTGCACCTGCTTCTCCTGTGTTTATGTAGGTGTGTGTGTGTGTTCTCTTCATCATCACACATGTGAAGATGCCCCAGCCCCCTCCTGGTCCTAACTGTGGTTGCTGTGGAGACTGTGTGAGCCACACACTCGCTCCTCAATGATCATTTGACAATGTGGAGGGTGAGGTGTGTGTGTGTGTGCATGTGTGTCGATTACAGTGTGATTAGTCAAGGTGGAAGAAGTGTAGAGTGAGGATGAATGGGGGAAAAAGACTGAAGTGAACAATAAAAAATCAAGCAAATGGTTCATGAAAATCCTGTCAGTGTGTGTGTGTGTGTGTGCGTGCTACATTTATCCATTGTTGCTCAGAGCACACTATGACCTTAACATGATGGCACAATGAAAAGAGAGTGTCGTTTTGCTGTCCTCCTCTCTTTGGACCTCCTGCAGAAGAGCCACACACTCACCACAGCAGTTTTTAATTTGTGCTCACAGACTCACGACATGCAGCCGCTTCTTTGTTTTAATAAAAAAACTTGTACCAGAATCAAAATGTATTTTCAGGAAAAAAAGAGGATCCCTGGATGAAAACAAAACAAAACATTTTCACCAAATAAAACAGAATTTAGCTAAATCTGGGGGAGTTGAGGGGGTTGATTAGCCTGGTTAAAACCAGACCCTCGTCCTTCACTTCGCTTTGTACTAGGGTCTGGGATTTCTCCCATAGACAACGATTTCTCCGGTAGATTTTTGACCGGACCAATCAGAGAACAGAAGGCGGAGTTTTGTTAGTTTAGCCTGGCGAGGTCCAGGCTATCAGATAAATAGCTCAGAAACCACTCGGTGGATATTTTTTCTGCTACCAGTGTGTAATTATATGGCTCTAATTTACTGACTGTTGGCCTAGATGAAACATTTGAGATAAAATTCGATTTTTTATCATTTATTTTCGTAGCGCACCCGAGGCTGTTTGGAAAATGTCAAACCGAAACAATTTAAATCCAGCAGATTTGACCATTTCGTGAATTGATTTAGGAACTGTTAAGCTCAGGAACACTTCTGATATAACGTCAGCTAAGAAATATATTTTTTCTCAGCAAAGAAATAATAGTTTTTTACCTTGTTTTCATGAAAATTCCTTCGTGGCGGCAGCCATTTTAACTGACGACGTCAGTCGACGTCGTTCAAAACTCCGCCTTCTGTTCTCTGATTGGTCCGGTCAAAAATCGACCGGAGAAATCGTTGTCTATGGGAGAAATCCCAGACCCTAGTACAAAGCGAAGTGAAGGACAAGGGTCTGGTTTTAACCAGGCTAGGGGTTGATTTCAGGATTATTATTTTTTTAAACATCAGACAAAAATAAAAATCAGATTCTTTAATTCTAGAGGAAATATTTATACAAACTTTTGCAGTCGTCTGTGTTAATGCAGATTAATTTAGCACAATTTTTTCATAAAAACCGCTTATTTTGGTACAGGTAAATATCTTATTTTGCAGAAAAGGAACAAGAAATATAAACGAAAGTTGTATTTCTGTTGCATTAAAAAATATATATAATTAATGGCCTGTTATTTCTTAAAGGAAAAAATGGACTTTATTTGTAACAGAAGACGTTTCGCCCTTCATCCAAAGGACTTTCTCAATTCAATTCAAAGCCCTTTGGATGAAGGGCGAAACGTCTTATGTTACAAATAAAGTCCAGTTGTTTCTGTATTGAACGCCTTTTTAAATTTTTTATCATGTCCTGGATGACTGAGAATCTTTACCAGCATATTCTTAAAGGAATGCATCTTGTGCACATGTTTTCATGCCAGAGATTTAAAGGTCAGTGATTATTTCCTGAAAGTTTCATTAAAATCTATCCAGAAATTTCGCTAACATACAGAGTTCACTCCAAATTGTTAGACATCATTTCAACCAAAAATCCTGAGCAAAGTGTTATCGCTCAGAATATGTGTTGGAGATCAGCCTCAGCTACTACCACACCCAACTGTAGCTTGATATCTGTCAAAATTTTAATTAAATTTATTCATTTTACATCAATAAAAAACAACGTTTAAACATACAGTGTACAATATAAAAGACATAAAATGAAAGGAGGCAGAGAGAAGAAATAATCTTATAGTATCTGCCCCTTTTAAAAAAAAAAAAAAAAAAAAAAACACAAAAGCAAACTCAATCCAAACAATTAACTAATGCAATGTTTTTCTAGTAATTGAACAAAAAACTTCATTTTTTTACTAAATAATTACTGATAGAATCGATTTAACTAAAGATTTTCTTTTTATTTTTTTTATTTTATTTAATCATTTTTTTAAACACAAGCATAGACTTAGCATATTTAACATCATTTTCTAAATTGTAAAAATAATTGAGTTATAGTCATTTTAGTGTTTACAAGGGTCAGTTGGTCGCAGCAGCTATCTTAAATCAGTTTTTCCAGACACTAAAAGTTACTCAAAAAACAGTTAAAAACCTTGTTGTTTGGGGAAAAATAAAACACAAAGAACGGAAACAACAGCTCAGACTTATCTTTTTATTCTTCCTGTTAATGATAGTAACAACGTACAGACTGTTGTAGCAGACAAAGAAGAACAAATGTATAAAATCGTGAAACAATAACAGACTGCAGGACTTCCTCCATGTGAATTGAGTGTTTTAGCGTTAAGATGCTTTGTTTTGGATGTTTCACACCAAACTGATTCTGTTGACGTCACGTCTTCTCCTGCAGGTCGCTTCAGTTCACACTGGAGTCTGACAATGATCACATTAACATATAATGTAACTGACCACACACACACACACACACACAATCAGATCAGATCAAACAATTAGGATTTATTAGGACCTGCAGTGTGAACGTGAGACTCTGGCAGTGATGTTTTCTCCATCAAACACAAAGAAATTGAGCTTTAACGTGACTTTATTCGGAAGTAAATTAGTTTGCATGAACCTGATCTGATCTGATCTACATCAGTAATGGACTCTTTGGTATTGGTGTTTTGATCAGTGTAACCACACACACATTGTGAGTCAACGGTGTGAGAAATTCAGATTGTTGATGTGTGCATTTGCTACATATATTGGCTGCTGTGGTATTTTCGGGGGCAGAGCAGCTCTGTTGGACTTGACCCCAGCATTGATTTTCATGATATGTGTTAGAACTACAAGGACACTGTGGCGTGTGATTTATGGCAGATGTCACACGAGCACACACAAAGTGCAGCGCACACACTTGTACTTTGGCCTCAGGCTCTCGTTCTGCGAGTACTTCTGATAATTTCACTCTAAATAGTTTTTTTTCTTTTCTGCACGGCGCAGCAGCAGCAGATACTAATTTCTAACACTCCAGTAGAAAATGACTGACTCACAAAACGTAGGTGAACGTTACATCAGCTGAAACGATCAACAAGCAGCCGGCTGATTCAAGAAGAAAGCAAAAAAGATGTGAACAAAACCAGTAATCAGCCAAGATGTTCCATGTTGGTTTTAAAGGGGACCACACATGCAAAATTCACTTTTTAATGTTTTTTTACTAAACTTTGGGTATTTACTTCATAAAAAAACAGTCCTTGTGCCAAAAAAATGCACCCAGTGGTTTATTTACTCTAAGTAGATTTATTTATTTTTGATAAATACACCAGGATTCACACTTCCTGCATTTATTGACGTCACAAGCCGCCAGCCAATCAGATCAAACCTGAGTCCAGCCCCTCACCTAGCAACCCCTGGTTAGGCTCAACCCACTTCTGTATTAAACACATGACTGTTGTTTTTCATGATTTCATCTCATCTTTTGTTTATATGTTCTTAATTTCATGTGTACAGCACTTTGTTGCAGCTGTGTTTTTTTAAATGGCTTTATAAATAAAGTATAATTGTTATTTTTATGTTTTAGTTCAATTTTTAGTGTATTTGCGATCGCTGCCAACGCGCAGCCGGCAAAAATTAAACGAGCGGACCACAGGCGGAAGGACCGGGTTCGACGGGACCCTCTTCCGGCGCGATGGAGCGGAGCTTCAACTGTACAGCCTTGCAGCAGCCTCGCAGCAGGCTCGCAGCAAGAGGACCTTCTCCTTACAGATTAATTTACGGGAGACACTTGGTGAACTTTGTGTTGTCTTCACTGGAACAGCGATAACTCCCAAAATCTCATCGCGTGCAACGAGCGGAGCTGGCGAAAACCGGAAGAGGAACAAGCTAACATTAGCTTCGGATTCGGGTGGTCTAATGCTAAAAGGAGCAGCAAACTGCGGCGCGCTCAGACGGGTTTCGGTAAGTTATCTTAAGCTAACACTAACAGTAAGTCAAATGAGTAATAAAAAAAGAGCTAATTTTAAAACAACAACACATTACAGATACTGGCTGTTACAGAGGGCGTGAACAGATCGTTGAAGGGCGTGGACTTCAAGAAACCGGTCGTTCAAAACGAAAGTTAAAAATGGCAGAATTAAAAAGGGTATAATTGATTATCTAATAATTATTTTGTGCATTAAATTGAAGGAATAGGGTCTGGATATCCCACAGAAATACCATAAAAATTTAAAAAATACATCTGAGGTCCCCTTTAAATGTTGGTGCATTGTTCAGCTTTAAAGGCAGATTAAAACAAAGTTTGGGAGTTTGTGGTAATAGACAGAATCCCTACATGTGACACTTTGAATGGACCAGACATGGAGAAGTGAATTTCACAAGATGTGACCTTCATGTTGAGGTAAAAAATATATATTTTAAATCATTTATTACAACAAAATCAGACAGAATCGGGTCCTTCGTACCTCAGGTGTTTGAAATAATGTTACTACTTTATAATAAGGCTCCCCTTATAGATGGCTAGTAAATAGTTTATAGATACAGTATGTTATTAATTCCTCTATACTGTATTATGGACAGCAAACGTCCCACCCCGTAATCGGGAAAACGGACGTTAAACGAAGATAGATAGATAGATAGATAGATAGATAGATAGATAGATAGATAGAAACACTTTATAAATCATTATTATCGGTAATTGCTTATTATGCATTAATTAAGGGTGACAGAGACAAAACTGATCAGTTTCTTGTCAGTGAGCCATATCTGTCACCTATATACAGTATTTTATCAAGAGTTGTTATATTAAACAAGAAATTACTCAGTTTAGTTTCTTTTTCACCCTTAGTTAATGCCAGTTATTAATGATTTATAAAGTGTTTATAGAGGAATTAATAACGTATCTATAAACTATTTTTAGCCATCTATAAGGGGAGCCTTATTGTAAAGTGGTGCCAAAATAACAAATGAAAAATTGAAAGAAAAACCATTTACCAAAATCCCTTGTGCATGAATTTTAAAATAGTTTGTACACTTGTTACTTTCCTGAGGAACGTGTTGGGACGCTGTTTGAGCTTTAGTTTGGTGTTTGCTGTCCATAATCTTAGCCTGGCCCTCGCCATTCCTGCACAGCTCCGCTCAATTCTCATTTCCCTTCACTGCACAGTCTGGGACTTCTCCCATTAACAACGATTTCTCCGGTAGATTTTTGTTCGGACCAATCAGAGAACAGAAGGGGTGGAGTTTTGGACCCTAACCCACGCCCCCACCAGTCCCAGCGCGCAGAGCCCTATAAAAGGGCTCTGCCAGCGCTCAGTCAGCGAGCAGCGGCATGTTCTCATTCAAAGCGATGCAAAGCGATGCAGGATTGTTTTATATGTGACACAAATTTATTAATTTCCCCTTCTTAATCCCTTATCTGGAGTTTTCTTTTGTTTTGTTTTTTCCCAAAAGTTAAGTAATCGCTCCCTCGTCCTCCTTCTCCTCCACCCTCCTGCTGAGTAAAATGAACACGGAAATGCCTCAGGTTGTCACGAGAATTAAACTCGGGTTTTAGTTGCTGACCGAGTCCCATCAGATTTTCTGGTGTTTTGGTGAGCTGGACCAGCGATCCATGGTTTGATTTTATTGTATTAAAACGTTTTATAACATATAAACACAGAATTTGCGCAGCGAGAGAAACGCTGCAAGAGGCGGAGCAGCTGTCAGTCAAGTTCACCAGAGCACGGGGGGTGGCTCTGAGGGGAGGGAGCAGAATGCTTTCCCTGTTCAAAATATCCAATGGTTTTGTTCCTAAGCAGAGGCCACGCCTCCAGCAAGAAACGTTTTTCAATGGGAAAAGTCCAGACCCTAGTACGAAGCGAAGTGAAGGACAAGGGTCTGGTTTAAGCGAAGTGAAGGACAAGGGTCTGGTTTAAACCAGGCTACCATAATCTGTAAACTTGAATTGTTTTCTTCTCTTTTCCATAAGTTATCATGAGATTTGTGTCACACTGACTGATTTAAATCTAAATGTATATTTCTGGCACTCCTTTCCATTCTACATGATCAATAGTTATAGTTACACAAAAAAGCTAAATTTCCTTGAGGAAATGCATATTTCATGCGAGAGTTTTACACTAAAATCATCTTCTGATACAAGAGAGTTATTATTGTTTTTGGTCAAACCATGTAGAATGACGTTACGTGCGATCTCATGCAACAGTGTGAGATTTTGCCTGATCTGTTAGAGCCAGAGTCAGAGTCAGAGAGTCTTTATTGTCATTTGCACCGCATGTGGTACATGTGATGAAAACGAGATTATGTACACGGGGTCCCAGTTACATCCAACAACAAATGCAAGAGAAAAACAGTAATAACATCTAGAATTAACTAAGAGAAACATCAACTAGTAATACACTAAGCCCTAATATAGTGGAAAAACATCATTATAAACAGCAGCACGAACATGAGTCTGTATGAGCAGATGGTCACAGATGAACACAGCAACAAGAAAACAGATCAGCATCAGCATGATGTGATATTTTGCAGTGTTTATTTTTATTTTATTTTTATTTGTTCATGAGTCTAACAGCCTCAGGGTAGAAGCTGTTCCTCAGTCTAGTGGTTCTACATTTGATGCTCCTCAACCTCCGTCCTGAGGGGAGTGGGGCAAAGAGTGAGTGTGCTGGGTGAGTGAGGTCTTTCATGATGCAGGTGGCTCTTTTCCTGCATCTGGAGGTGTAAATGTCTGTGATGGTGGGGAGACTGACTCCAACAGACTTCTGTGCAGCCTTCACCACTCTCTGTAGAGCTTTCCTCTCTTCAACTGTGCAGCCTCCATGCCACACGTTGATGCTGGAGCACAGGATGCTCTCCACTGCACACCTGTAGAAGGAGGTGAGAACTGGGCTGCTCAGACCAGCACGTCTCAGCCGTCTGAGGAAGTAGAGTCTCTGATGACCTTTCTTGATCAGGCTGGTGGTGTTGTTGCTCCAGCTGAGGTTATCATTCATGTGTACACCCAAGTATTTGTAGCTGGAGACCACTTCCACTGCAGATCCACCTATTTTCAGTGGGGCGTGGGTGTGTTTATTCCTTCTGAAGTCCACAATCATCTCCTTTGTCTTCTTCACATTCATGTGAAGATTATTCTCTTTGCACCAGCTCTCCAGGTGTTCCACCTCCTGTCTGTAGCTGGACTCATCATTGTTTGTGATGCATCCCACCACCGCTGTATCATCTGCAAACTTAACAATATGACAGCCTGGAAGTGTGGCTGTACAATCATATGTGAGCAGAGTGAACAGAAGGGGGCTCAGCACACATCCTTGAGGAGAGCCAGTGCTGAGGGTTATGGTGGAGGAGGAGAAGTTGTGGATCTTCACGGACTGTGGTCTGTCTGTTAAGAAGTCTAGTACCCAGTTACAAATGGAGGGGCTTAGTCCAAGTGTAGATAGTTTGTCTATCAGAGTTTGGGGGATCATGGTGTTGAAGGCAGATGTGAAGTCCACAAAGAGCAGACGCACGTATGAGTCCTTCTGATCCAGGTGGGTGAGAGCAGTGTGGACCACGGAAGAAATGGCGTCCTCTGTTGATCGGTTCTCACGGTATGCATATTGATGAGGGTCCTCATTGATGTTGACGGTTGCCTTGATGTGGGACATGACCAGTTTCTCAAAACATTTAGCGACTATCGGGGTGAGGGCCACTGGTCTATAGTCATTCAGACAAGTCACTGTGGAGCTCTTTACTTAAAGTATCTATTGGTGATGACTCTCAGCTACCACATCAAATTTTAGCTTAATTTATGTAAATTTGACTGAGTTGTAGACATTTTAGTGAGTGATTTTAAAATGAAAAAGTCTCAATTTTTATTTTTTCCGCACTTCTTGCTCATCTCTTACCTTAACTTTTACTCTTTTTCTCCGTACCATATTTTTAACTCTTAAAAGAGCCAACAGGAAGATTTAACGTGTGGAGGTGATGCAGAATCTGGTCTTTTGTAAAAAAAAAAAAAAAAAAAAAAAAAAGGACAGGATTTGTTACATATTTGGAGGCTGCACTCATATCTGCATGTTTGGCCAGATGCACGGATGTTTCTGGCGTCTTTGTGCTCCGGCTGGAGGCTGAGATGCCTCAAGGAAGCTGCTGTCAGGATGTCTTGTGTTGGTAATTGTGTGCGTGTGTGTACGTGCATCATTGTGCTGAACTGCGAGTGTGTTTGTGCTCATCGGATGAAAACAGGGTCACGATGCTCCTCCTCAAGGGTACTGGTATTAATGAGATGAATAAAAGACCATGACAACAGCTTGATAACATGGAGGAGATAAACCTCACACACACATGCACGCGTGTGGAAACTGCATGACTCTACCTAACCAAGACAAAGGTTCAAAGAATAAAATGTATAGAAAAAAAACCTCCTCATTCTGAATTTTTCTGTTTTCTTACCTCCAGAGGCAAAAGATCAACCTAACAAAGGCACATGAAAGTGAAGAAATGAATAAAGCAGAATGTTTGAGCAGCGTCTCATCCAGAAAACAAACAAGTGAGCAAGAAATCAAGCCACACTAATTGGTAAAAGAGCTGGTGTCACTAATGAGCTCTTAATTAACAGAGGATTCACTGAGCTCACGCGAGGACTCACAAACACACAGTTTCATTCATTTAGAACAATCAAAAAGCTTTAGATCGCACGCACACACACACACACACACACACACACACACACACACACACACACACACACTATCTGCTCACTGAGCTGAGGAGATATGGACAAATGCCAACAAATTTTGACCTGAGGTAATAACAACAACTCCTGGTTGCTGTCTCTCTTGCTCTCTCTCTACACACACACTCCCTCCCCCCACATACAAACACACACACACGAGAGAGAGAGAGCGAGAGCGAGAGAGAGAGCGAGAAATATTTTATGTTTCGTTTGAAATATAGATTTAATCTTTTACATCAGCTAAACCTGCATGTTCACAGCCTCTCAGTCAAAACATAGAGCACGTGCACGTTGCAGAGTGCTGGATTAGACATGTATGCTCCATGTTGCATGTATCTACAGATATATAGTGAGATTCACAAAGCTCTAACCCCCCACCCCCCACACACACATGCACTCTCTAAGACACGCACATGCACGATCAATAATGCCACTTCACTGAAGAGCCTGTTGATCACCCCTGGGCATGGTCTGTCTGCCACCTGGCTGCATCATGTTAGCAGGTTCCAGTGAACCTGCACGTATGACGTATGACTGAGCACACACACATGCACACACACACATGCACACACTTGCATATGGCTGGTGACTTGGAGCCTTTCTCTCTTGTCTCTGCACATGTGATTGTGCTTCAGCTGCTGTGGTTCTGAACCCAGGCTGCACCCACTGATTGGTCCTGCAGGAGCACTTTCCACCAAATTTAAATTAGATGAAGAGACATGAAGCTCAGGTTTGGAGGATTTATTACCGAAAAATAACACCCAAACTGCAAACATCAATACTAACAAATATGTATTTTTATTATGATAAAAAAAACATAATCAAAAGCATTTATTTTTTAAAGGGACTAATTAGAAACTAACAAAATTGGCGAATGCAGTTTAAATTACTGTACTCCAGTAGTTTTCCACATATATTGATAAAAAATAATCTGAAATGTGGGTATGCACTTAATGTGAAAAAGTACTTTCATCAACAAATTTAAGCATTAAAAAAAAAAAATTCATCAACACATGTCAGACTTCTCTATTCCAAACAAGACTTGGACACTATTGGGTTATTTTCCACCACTTTGGCTGTTTCCAGGGAAAAACATGGCTGTCAATCACAAATTTGGCTCACAATCAATTTAAAGACACATAAACCAGCAAGGTTGGATTAATCTTTGTGACACTGTGAGGAAAATTTTTTTCTCTTTCTGTTGTTAATTTAGGATAGTCCCTTCAGTTTATCGCTCTCTTGTTTAATGGGTTCCTTTATGTTTAGGTTTTTTTGTTCCAACAGTTACTGGTTTTCCACTTTGGTTTGATTAAAATCTTTGATATAAGATTTGATAAACATAATAATAAAAAATCATCATCAGCTGTCTGTGTAAAAAAAAAAAAAACTGGCCTCACAAACAAAATGCAATCAGCAAATCAGGAAAGTGTCACTGATGCTCCCACACGTTGTTGCACACATTTACCTCCGACACACACACACACACACACACACACACACACAC
>JBBPBX010030364.1:19154-35238 GCA_038048925.1 Garcialebias charrua
ACACACACACACACACACACACACACACACACACACACACACACACACAGAGATGCTCACAAGTCATTTTTTGCAAGTCCAAGTCAAGTCTCAAGTCATTGATCTCAAGTCCAAGTCAAGTCTCAAGTCTCTGATCTCAAGTCCAAGTCAAGTCCAAGTCAAGTCCCTAATATTTGAGTGACACCGTGAATGAATGTATGCTATTCATTCGCAAACAATGGACATTAAATGTCTCTCCTTTTAAAAATATCCAGGTTAACATTAGATTAACACACTGACGCTAAGCTTGTTTGTAGCAGCTGCTAACAACCTTTTAGGCAGTGACTGACTACACGTTACAGCTTATTTTTATCTGAATGTAGAGGCCAAAACATTACATTAAATGTCTCTCCTCAATTCAATTCAGTTCAGTTTATTTATACTGTATAGCTCCAAGTCACAAGTTGTCTCAGGGCACTGAACAGAAACAATCAAATGTAAAAATAATAAGTTAACAGAAACTTTAATATAAAAATAATGGTAACACTATTTATCTGAGGAGACTGCTTTGAGTTTAACTCCATGTTATAAAAAAGCTACAGTAGTTAGCCAGAGTTATTTCAGGATGAAATAATTTGAACTTCTGTTTGAATTTAATGCTATGAACTTTTTCCTTTTTGTTACATTTACCGGTACTATGAATTTCTCACAGGGCAGAGAGCCAACATGGAGGACTCACAAACATATACAGTATTATTATTATTATACAGTACAAATAATATTGTCCAGTGTCTGATGCTGCAGTCATGTTACTGAGCTCCCACTGATGGGCTAACCTGGTTCCACCACAGCAGCAGGATCCTCAGACAGAACAGCTGGTGGGATGTCCTGGTATCTGCAGCCCTCTCTCCATTTGTTTCTTCATGGACATGGAGCTGTGAAATTATGTTGTGCCCTTTCCTCAGCAAAACGCTCCTCCAGTGGAGACTTTCTGGACAGACTGCAGGAAGTTCCTAAACAAACAACAGGTTTATCAGTATTATCAGTAAAAAGAGATTATTAAATCATTTTTAAGACTGAGAATGTATACAATTATTAGCTCTGTTGTTATTGCCTAACTAACCTATTCAATAATTCTTCAAACTGTGACATTCACTCATAATGGAATGAAAGAGAACATAAACAGAAATTATATAATAATGAAAACTAGAGACATTAAAACATTTTAAAAGACACAGAGAACTTTAAATGAATTAAGAATGTTAATAAGTGTTGGATTTGAGTGCAATGTAAGTGCAGTCCATGGTTGAATTGAATCCACATCTGAAAAGGGATGCAACCTTTTCACAACATATGCTGTAACTGTTCTGTGGCACTCTTCATTCAGTTAACACTGACGTTTTTACCTTGGACAGTCACTGGTGAACTGAACACTGTGAAGCCATTTCAGGTCGTTTGTCTAAGAAAAAATACAAGCTAACGTTAGCATCGTGTGTATTTGAGCTGACTTACCGCTTTAAGCGGAGTATAACTTGTTAGCTGCCTTAATGTTGGTATGAGACTAGTTTATAGTTTATTTATTTACCTGATGGAGTCGAAGAGGTAGCGATTAGCGAAAAGTTCGGCGGAGCGTTTTGCAGACGGACTACTCTGTACTTCCGGTCGGATACGAAGCAAAAATAATCCGGTGGAGTACGTCAAAGACGGGACACTATTTTACTTCTCCACCCTCCTTTGCATGATAGAAAATTATTGCAAGTGCTGCACTGACCTGACTGGTCATTTTATTAAATTAGTACGCTATCGATAGCAGATGCACACTTCCGGTGGATTCTTCTTCGTTGGTTTTCGGTGGCGGCTACTTCCGGTTGGCTAACTAGCATCGAACATAGGAATCGCAAATTAATATTTTGAACGATTTCGGGAAAACCGCACAGTTAGTCCCGGTTCAGAACAATTCTCGATGCTCACGAGTCTCAAATGGCGAGTCCGAGTCGAGTTGGAAGTCTTTTGAATGCAAGTCCGAGTCGAGTTGGAAGTCTTTTGAATGCAAGTGAATGCAAGTCCGAGTCGAGTCTGAAGTCTCTGTTTTTGCGACTTAAGTGCGACTCGAGTCCGAGTCCCAAACTCGAGTCCCCATCTCTGACACACACACACGCAGGGGGCAGGACACGCACACGTTTACAGGGCACGTGTTCGCCCATATGCAGTCCTGTTCCGCCTCTGACTGCATTTGCATAATCTGCATAATGATGGCAGCTTTAATTGCCCACACCCAGGTAAAGGGATCATGTGGTTAAGTGGGAGATCATAATTATGTAAATAATTGGCCTGACCACAGCAAGCTGCTGCTCTCTGCCACCCATCTGGAGAGAGGCAGGAAAGGAGAGCGGTGAGGGAACGAGAGGCGAGGGGAAGAGATCAACAAGGAGGCAGGGATGGAGAGAAAGAGAGGGAGAAATAGTTGGAAGAAGTGTCTTGATGTCTGACTGTCACAGGCTACAGTATACCAAACAGATCTTGGGTGAAGACTGTTTTGTCAGCTTTTATCACTGTAATCCTCTTAGATCTTGCAAAAATGTCCTTATTTACAAAGATTACAGAGACGTGGGAGCACGAGCGCTGCCACTGTGCCCGCTGCACAGATGGTGGAGGCAGCAGCCCCTTCACACACACAAAGGGAAGGTGATTCTCTCTGCAGGACGCAAACACAACCGGAGCTGCACACATCATCGCTCCCTGTTCCTCGTCTCAGCCTCAGGCCAGCAAACATCACAGGGGTAAACTGGCAATATGTGCACACACTGATGCTGCTGTGTGTGTGTGTGTGTGTGTGTGTGTGTATGTGTGTGTGTACACAGAGGAGAGGAAAAAGAGAGGGACAAAAGGAGGGAGGAATAAAATTAAAAAAGAGGGAGAGTGCAGAGAGGGAGGAGGTAATAAACAGGATTAGTACTTATCTACACGGCTGTATGTGTGTGTGTGTGTGTGTGTGTGTGTGTTGCTTGAGGACAGTGACTGACTCCTGTATTACCTTTGCAAGTGCGTCTCCATCCCCCAGGTGTCTCTGCTCTCAGGGTTTCCTCCGCTTTGTGTGTGCTGGTACAAACTGTACTGTGTGTGTGTGTGTTATTTTATTTACATACTGTATTTGTGTTTGCGTGGGTTGGGGCGTGGGGAAACTCAAATTAAAACCACAGTTACTCTGTTTTTGTCCGTGCATGTGTGTGTGCAGAGGTAAAACAAAACCAGTCGACAAGCGTGTGAGAACCTGGTGAATATCTTTGTGTGTGTGTGTGTGCATGCGTGTAGTGACAGCGAACATGCCGTTGTGCACTTTGCATGTGTGTGCAGCTGCCTCAGGATAAGAAGCACACTCATCTCCTTGTTGCTTTTATAGTTTCTCTTCACTGCCTAAATTAAATCCAACCACTGTGTGTGTGTGTGTGTGTGTGAGAGAGAGCAAAAGGTGGATTTAGTTTCTGTTGTATTGCTTGTCCAGCCACGCAGCATCATTGCATGTGACAGTGCTTCTGCTTGTGATCTAGGCGGCCACAGCGTGTTGGTGTCGCAGGCCGGGGGAAGGACGAATATATTTAAATAATCATGTGTTTGAGGTTCATGGCTAATACTCTGCTCTGCTGCTTTTGTAGACGAGCATCTGTGTGTGTTTGTGCTTAATGAGTGTATCCCCTTTCAAAGACATCTGTGGATGTCTTGGTGGATTGTTCCTTCTGCAGCAGCCGCAGCATCATTTCCTCCTTCGCCAGAGATGAATAGAAGGTGTGTGTGTGTGTTTGTGTGGATACAAATGTGTGTTTGCTTGCATGTGTGTGATGGATAGAGGGCTTTATGAGAGAGGAATAGGCTAATGACCAAGCCTCCAGAGGCAGGAAGATTCCTGAAGCTATTATGGCTGGAGTTCATAATGGCCTCTGTGCTGGGCCTCTTTTACACGCTGCTTAATGTGGGGGTCCAACAATCTCCTCGCCAAGGAGAATACACACTCCTGTGATCTTCTAACCCCCCCGCTGCACACACACATGCATTCCCCAAATCTGCACACACGCACACCAACATGCAGCACATTATCGATCATGAGGTTCAGTTTCTCTTTCATGCAAGTGAATATTACACTTCATCTTCCTCTTTATTCTCTCTCTCTCTCACACACACACACACACAGATGTACAACCTGTATAGGTCACAAAGGATGGAGGTGAGACACCCACCTCGGAGAAAAACGAGAGTGTCTGCCTGCAGTGCACAGCCAAACCATAAATCATGTCAGCTGCACGAGTCTCTGCAGACACAAACACACATGCTCACTCGGCTGTTTCTCTCTCTTGTTGTGTGGCTCTGAGTACAAGAAAGAGGGATTTGGAGGAGCCACACTTCTTTCTGTTCTTTGCATTTACTTCCTTCAGAACTTGTCGTTTCCACACAGAGAGAAAGCTAGACGTATAGGAAGGGAGCAGGCTGCTAATCTGTGTTGATGTGTGGATGCCTGACTGTGCTGCAGCTCCTTTCATCGCTCAATGGATCTGATGGAAAGACTCAAAGGAGACAAGTTTATTTGTTGGAAAAGGAAAAAAAAACTTCAAGGCTGTTTGGTTCTGCTGTATGTATCTGTCATCTTAGAAAAGCAAGCGGAAGACAGGAAGGAAAGAGAGAGAGAGAGGGGGGAAATGAAAAGAAGGATGGACAAGGAAGAAATCTACACTGTGAAGCGCAAATTGATGCAAAACAGCTGTTAAATAGCTGCGAAGTGAAGCAGCAGCTGCTGGAGAGCCGAGGAAGGAGGGATGGGGAGATGAAGGGATGAACAATCAAGAAAGACACAGACAGAGGGACTCAGGGGAGATGTTTGAAATATTAGACTAAATGAAGCAGGAGCTTATAGCTCGCAGTGAGAGGACGGAGCTTGTTCACGTCTTCAACCTGCTTATAGCATGTTGGTACATTAAAACAAACACACAGCTAAACTAAAACTTGTTTGACATCTTGTCTTTTTTTTTCTTCAGTTTATTTAAGCTCTGACTTTAAAAGATTAAATTTGATTTTTTTTTGTCATTTAGACATTTTTATTTTGGGGGGATCATCATCCAAACAGAGAGTTCTCACAGTTTCTCTCTGATCTGCAGAACAATTCATCATTTTTCAGGTCATTGTTTAGTTTTCACAGCTTGCAGCACTGCTCTTCTCAACCTTGTCTCCAGCTGTGGAAACCAGCTTCTGTTTTCCCTTTTTCTTTTTTAATTTGACGGTTAGTGTTGAGCTACAGATAAGGAACACATGAAAGACCATGAAAGTTGCAGTTATGCAGCATTTAACCCACAGGCTAACCAGGAAACCCAGCAAACAGCTGGTTACTGTGAAAAAGATCTGATACCCGGCTGTGTAAAAGGAGAAAGCTAAAGACAAACACAAAGACGGGTTTTACAATTTTCAAATCAGGTCCAAATAATAATAATAATAATAATATAATGAATTCAATTTATAACGCACTTTTCATTAGTGAAAATCTCAAAGTGCTACACACATTCATACACCGGTAGCGGCAGACTACCATGCAAGGTGCTTTCCAGTCCTACCGAGAGCAACTCAGGGTTAAGCGTCTTGCCCAAGGACACAACGACACATGGTGTGGGGAACCGGGATTCGAACCGCCAACCTTCCGATCAGGGGACGACTGCCATTACCACTACGCCACGGCCGCCCCCAATAAAAACTAAATATAAAATAACGGCTAGAGAAAAATGACTATTTATTGAAAAAACAAAAACAACATCAACAAAAACATCTAAACTAGAGACTACATGTACAGTACATGAACACTGGGTGCTGAATGACTTTGCTAAAACCTGCTAAAGCAGCTAAAACTGAGTTGTTAAAGCTAAACTACCGTAAGTAGAACACTAGCTACAAGAAAAAAGAAGTGGAATATTAGCTAAATGCTAAGAGAAATAGGATATTAGCTGAATGCTAAAAAAAGCAGAAAATTAGCGAAAAGCCAAAAGCAAGTGTTTTGATTTAGCTAGTTGAAGGTCATCTTTTTCTTCTTCTTCTTTCGGCTGCTCTCTTCTTCAGGGGTCGCCACAGCGAGCTATCTTGCACAAAGACTTGGCAATTGTTTTTATGCTGGGTGACCTTCCTGAGGTAATCACAGACCACCGAGCTACCACAGCCCACTGTGTGGAGCAGAGAGCTGCTATTTAGGGTACCCGGGGGAGCAGATTGTCTGAGTTAAGGGCCTTGCTCAAGGGCCTAGAGTGGGGCAAATAAGGGTGGAGGCAGGTGTGGGTGTTTCACCTTTCCCACCCACATTTTGATGTTGCTGGACCGGGGAGTTGAGCCAGAGACCTTCTGATCACAGGCACCTTCTCTAATCTCTGTGCCACCATTACCCCAGTTAAAAGCTATCAAAGCCATAAACTTAGCAATACACTAGCTAAACTTTAAAAGAGCAAAAGTCTAGCTAAAAGCTAAAGTAGCAAAAGGCTAGCTAAAATAGCAAAAAGTTAACTAAATTTAACAAAAGGGCAGCACGGTGGTTCAGCTGATAGAGCTGATGCCTCTCAGTGACATCTTCGGATCGAATCCTGGTCGGGGGTAGCCTGGTTAAAACCAGACCCTGCCTTCACTTCGCTCAGTGAAGGGAAATGAGAATTGAGCGGAGCTGTGCAGGAAGGCGAGGGCCAGGCTAGGTCGGGGGCCTTTCTGGGTGGGGTTTGCATGTTCTCTCCGTGTATGTGTGAGTTTTCTCCAGGTACTCCAGTTTCCTCCCACAAACCAAAAACATGCATGTTAGTCTGATTGGTAACCAGTGGAGGCTCCTGAAATGTCCACCAGGGGGCGTTATCTCTAAAAAAAAAAATCCCAAGTTCAACTAGTTTTTTTTTTAGGGGTGTAACGGTACGCTAAAATCACATTTCGGTTCGGTTCAACTACAAGGAGGGCTCGGTTTGGTTTATTTTCGGTACAAAAAAAAAGGACAAAATAAAGACTTACAAACTGTTTATTTTGAAAATATGCCAAAAATACGTTTGTACTGTACAGTATTGTACCGGTAGTAATAAATAAAAGTGACCCATTTGGATGATATTTTAAATAAACAGCACTCTACAATAAAACTATTTTAACAATAATAAAAATCTTAATAAATACAATAACAGTCAGAACAATAAGCAGCAACAGACTGTTTACAATCTAACTAATCAAGTTTTTGTCCAGTAGCATCAGTGTGGCTGTATTTGTCCTCATTACTGTACTCACAACTTCTTCTTGGTGGGACAGGTGCTGGAAAAGTTCAGAGTTCAGTTCAGTCATCACACACTTCTTAGCTGCAGGTGATCTCTGGTGGATGTCTGTCCCAGACTGGAAATAAAACACAATAAAAAAAAAAAAGTTAATAAGATTATGATTTTGAATAAAAAAGATTATTTAGATAATTTTGATTTGATTTGATGTTTATTCATTCATTTTAAAAGAACAATACAAAACAGTTTCATCAGATACAAGAATACAAGTAGGATAAAATGAAAGGAGCAGAAAGAAGATGAAATTTTATTATATCTGCCCCTTATTTCACAGTTTGTTCAAACAATGATAACCTTCAAACTACATCACAAAATGAATAACTCTACTTAATTTTTCTAACTGTAATACACAAACACACTAAGCTACATCATATATAGTTTTTGAGCAAGTCCTTTTTGACCTTTTTCTTAAATGTATACATTGATTTTGCATTTTTAACATCACTCTCCAGAACATTCCACAGATAATAATAATAAAAGAACAATACATTACCTATTCTTGAACGGTTGAATCTCTCACTCATCATTAGGGCAGGGCTTTGCTCCAGGGCTTGTTGACATCAGTTTTTGTTTTTTCATAAAGTTCTGAACTTTTTGAGTGATGGATGTTCATAGCGAGGATCAATAACTTTAAAGCCTGCGCATAATAACAACATTCAGACTTACATTCAGATATTTAAAAACTCACAGTTTGTGTTATTGCTCTGGACTGATATGATTTACCTGATAAAAGTAGTTTAAATGCAGCTGTTGTTAGCGCTGTTGCAAGCTGCTCGTTCACATTCCGATGACGTAGTTTCAAGCGCGTTCACGTGAGACGTGCTGTCTGCTGCAGAGCCAGTCTCTTCATGAAACAACAGTCCACACACACAGCTTTGAATGTGCGCGCCGCTCGTCTTTTAACAAGAAACGTTCCCAAACAGGAGACCGTAGTGAGAAGCTAACGGCTAAAGGCTGCGCGAGCTGCGCGTGCTTCGCGATAATAGCTCCGTGCTGAAACGCGCCCAGGAAATTTTGTTCCGCGGCGCATATATTAACGTTCAATGAGTGAAAAAATAACCGAAACGGTATGCAGGTGGACCGAACCGAACGTGCTGTACCGAAACGGTTCGGTACACCCACTAGTACCGTTACATGCCTAGTTTTTTTAATCAAATGCAGATTAATATAAGGTCAACAGAACAATTAAATGCTCAGGATAAGAAGAACCAATTTGACTCACTAAAACAACAAAGAACAAACAAAAATATAAATAAATAAATAAATTATATATAAATTATAGAAAGGAAAATAAGTGAGATTAAAACATTGCATTTCTACTTGCAAGAGGCTTTGTTTTCATTCTCCAGATCAATACAGTGTTAAGAAATTGTAAAACACTACAAGTGACATTTAGTATATAAAATTATTAATGTTTGATCATTTTTATAAGCAAATTAAAATAAATGTAGCCATCAGAGTCCAATACTGTACAATAACCTGCGCTGGCAACCTAACTCCAACAAACAAAGAAAAAAAAAACTCACCAGTTGCCACTTTTAGAATAAACAGTCAGCTGAAGGCTTTTTTCACAAACAGACATCTAAAAGTTGAGAGGCATATCAGTCAGAAATGCAAATATACATTAGATAAAGGGCTTTCAATGATTTAAAACTTACCTGAGCAAGCCTGCTTGAGTCACTGACTGCATGGCTCATTTTCCAGACAAAAAAATTATTAAAAAAACAAATAAAAATAAACGGCCGGAAACACGCGATCGGTAGGTAGAGCTCACGTTGGACGTGTCCAGGGCGGTGAAAACTGCGCCCAGCATCTTCCCATTGTTTTGTAACGTCGTGGAATAACTGTGCATGCACCATTTATAACGAGAGTCTATGGATAAGATTAATGCGCCCCCAAAACAGGAAATACATCACCAATCAGAAAATGTTTTTTGAAACAAACAATATAACTCATCATTACTCATAAAATAGTTATCCTACACAACTAAAAACATATATGCATATATTTCAAAATATTTTTATTTTATTATTTCATTATTTTTATTATTATTATTTTTTTTAAAGTCTTCAATGTAAAATGTTCCAGAAGTTCCAGTGGGGCGGCGCCCTAGCGCCCCCTATTGGCCGGCCGCCCTTGTTGGTAACTCTAAATTTTCTCTAGGTGTGAGTGAGAGAGTGAATGGTTGTTTGTCTCTATGTGTCCCTGTGATGGAATGGAGACCTGTCCAGGGTGTCCCCCGCCTCTTGCACAGTGACTATGGACACCAGTGGCCCCCAAGACCTGCAAAGAAGAGTAAAGATAATGGATGGATGATAGCTGACAACTACAAAATATCTAAAGGCTAGCTAGAAGCTCAAAGTAGCAGAAAGATAGCTAAATGCTAATGTAACTGAAGCTAGTAGTAGCTACAATGTAAAATTTATATTAAAATACAGAGTGGCAGCATGTTGAGTTTTTAAAGAGAACAATGCCTGAGCGGATTTGATACCTGGACTATTGAGAATTAACTTTCTTGTCTTAAAGAGAACAATGTTTTTCAAATGAACTGAAAATATCCTAAAGAGGAAATAAAATGTAAATAAATCTACATTTCATAATAAAAAAAAAAGTAAATTAAAACTTAAAACTTTAGGCTTGTTGGGGTCAATCTGCTGCTGAGTGATGTTTTTTCACAGGATCCCCTCAGATTGACTCTACTGATGATGATGAAGGTATTATTTGGCAGCTGCAGCAGCCTGTTATCGCTATGATTGGTAATTAGTTAAGCAGGTCTGTGTGTGTGTGACAGCAGGAGGACATCTGATTGTCTCCAGTGGACAGTAAACATGTCCAGGCTGTGAGGGATCTGCATCTTCCTGCTCTGCATCCCTCCATCTCTCCGGGGAGCATCAGTGGAGCAGGTGCACACCCTCCTCCTCCTCCCTCGCATTCTCCTCCCCTTTCACAGCCTCCCCCTCTTCTTTATCCTGGAGGACAGTAGTAGTCCTTCTCCTCCATCTCCTCTGCGCTCAGATCAAACGGCGCGTCTTTGCGTGACGATGCGCAAAAAGTCGTGCCTTTTCTTTTCTGCGAGGCGGTGAGTTGTTTATTAATTTAATTTGATCCACATTGTTTTAACACAAATGTCAGTGCTTTATTAGCTCAGCGTCTCGTGATCTAGGTCTCACGCACGCAGGATCACATTTGAAGTTGTGCTGAGTCGTGAAAATCCTTAGACTCCAAAGACTTCCGGTCAGAAATACTGTTGTTGTTTTCTTCCCCGTGCTGTTTTGATGTGTGTGCAGTTTATACTTCTCTTTTAATCTCTTTTGTCTGCCTCAGGTGGATTGCTTGAGGAGGAAGTGAGTTATTTTAGTCAAAAGGTTGTGAGTGTGATCGAACTGGTTCAGATTAACAGAGTCAAGGCCACTAGACTAAACAGCTCAACGTTTAAAATAAAACTTTATTAGATTGTGACCTACTAAAATGGTCAATACTTTTACTAACAGCTGGAGAATAAAGCTAATGCTTTTATTTTGAAGTTAGACGGATCCACTTCCTGTTTAGCGTTGCTAATAGCCGTTAGCTATTAGCGTATTTTTTTTATTTTTTTTATTGATATCACTGAAATAGAAGAACATATGTATTTGTTTTACAGTGGTTAGCCTAATATAATGAATAATGTATGTTACTGAGAGCATCTTACTCGTATTTTAAAGTTAGACTCATCCACATCCATAAAAAAACAAAAACAAATACATGCTCTTATTTTAATTCAGACCGTTCCACTTCCGGTCTCATGTATATGTGACCAAATTTATTTAGTGCGTGCAACTTCTATTTTGAAGTCAGATTAATCTGATTCTATGGTTAATGGGATTTAGTACAATTTACACGCTCTTATTTAGGCTCCCCTGATTTCTGTTCATTGACACCGCAAAGTGACTACTGTACTGTAATTTCTTGTAAAGCGAACAACTTTCATGCTCTTTTTTTTAAAGTCAGACCCATCCACTTCTTGCGTTATGCGTTTATTAGCATATTGTGATCAATTTCCTTCAAAGAGAAACTTACATCATCATCATCATCATCATCATCATCATCATCATCATCATCATCATCTTTATTTATAAAGCGCTTTAACACAGCCACAGCTGAAACAAAGCGCTGGGCACTAGCTACAAACAAGATAAAAGAAAGCATAAAAACAGAACCACAAAACTAACACACAGTGAACTAAAAATTCAATTTAAAATACAATAAAATGACAAGTTCCATCCATCCATCCATTTTCGTCCGCTTATCCGGGGTCGGGTCGCGGGGGTAGCAGCCTAAGTAGGGAGGCCCAGACTTCCCTCTCCCCAGCCACTTGGAGCAGCTCCTCTGGGGGAATCCCAAGGCGTTCCCAGGCCAGCCGAGAAACATAGTCCCTCCAGCGTGTCCTGGGTCTTCCTCTGGGTCTCCTCCCGGTGGGACATGCCCGGAACACCTCACCAGGGAGGCGTCCAGGAGGCATCCTAACCAGATGCCCGAGCCACCTCAACTGGCTCCTCTCGATGTGGAGAAGCAGCGGCTCTACTCCGAGTCCCTCCCGGATGACTGAGCTTCTCACCCTATCTCTAAGGGAGAGTCCAGACACCCTGCGGAGAAAACTCATTTCAGCCGCTTGTATCCGAGATCTCGTTCTTTCGGTCATAACCCAGAGCTCATGACCATAGATGAGGGTGGGAACGTAGATCGATCGGTAAATTGAGAGCTTTGCCTTTTGACTCAGCTCTCTCTTCACCACAACAGACCGGTACAGCGCCCGCTTCACTGCGGACGCTGCACCTATCCGCCTATCGATCTCACGCTCCAGTTTTCCCTCATTCGTGAACAAGACCCCGAGATACTTAAACTCCTCCACTTGGGGCAGGACCTCCTCCCCGACCCGGAGAGGGCATGCTACCCTTTTCCGGCTCAAGACCATGGCCTCGGATTTGGAGGAACTGATCCTCATCCCGGCCGCATCACACTCAGCTGCAAACCGCTCCAGCGAAAGCTGTAGATCACGATCTGATGAAGCCAATAGGACCACATCATCTGCAAAAAACAGAGAAGAGATTCTAAGGCCACCAAAACGGATCCTCTCAACACCTTGGCTGCGCCTAGAAATTCTGTCCATAAAAGTTATGAACAGAATCGGTGACAAAGGGCAACCTTGGCGGAGTCCAACTCTCACTGGAAACGAGCCTGACTTACTGCCGGCAATGCGGACCAAGCTCTGACACCGGTCGTACAGGGACCTAACAGCCCATATCAATGGGCCTGGTACCCCATACTCCCGGAGTACCCCCCACAGAACCCCCCGAGGGACGCGGTCGAATGCCTTTTCCAAGTCCACAAAGCACATGTAAACTGGTTGGGCAAACTCCCATGTACCCTCCAGGACCCTGCTGAGGGTGTAGAGCTGGTCCAGTGTTCCACGACCAGCACGAAAACCACACTGTTCCTCCTGAATCCGAGGTTCGACTATCCGACGGACCCTCCTCTCCAGAACCCCTGAATAGACCTTACCAGGGAGGCTTAAGAGTGTGATCCCCCTATAGTTGGAACACACTCTACGGTCCCCCTTTTTGAATAGAGGAACCACCACCCCAGTCTGCCAATCCAAGGGAACTGCCCCCGATGTCCACGCGATATTGCAGAGTCGCGTAAGCCAACACAACCCCACAACATCCAGAGCCCTAAGGAACTCAGGGCGAATCTCATCCACCCCCGGAGCCCTGCCACCGCGGAGCTTTTTAACCACCTCGGTGACCTCAGCACCAGAGATTGGAGAGCCCGACCCAAAGTCCCCAGGCTCCGCTTCCTCAGTGGAAGACGTGCCAGTAGGATTGAGGAGGTCTTCGAAGTACTCCGCCCACCGACTCACAACATCCCGAGTTGAGGTCAACAGCACGCCATCCCCACCATAAATGGTGTTGGTCGCGTACCGCTTTCCCCCCCTGAGACGCCGGATGGTGGACCAGAATCGCCTCGAAGCCGTACGGAAGTCATTCTCCATGGCCTCTCCGAACTCCTCCCACGCCCGAGTTTTTGCCTCAGCAACCACCCGAGCCGCATGCCGCTTGGACTGTCGTACCTATCTGCTGCTTCCGGGGTCCCACAGGCCAAAAAGGCCCAAATGACAAGTTAAACAGGTAAAATCAATAAAAATGAAGTAAAATCAAGTCTCAGTTGGGTTGAAGGACAATGAGTAGAGATGTGTTTTCAAACGGGTTTTAAAAATGGACAGTGAGGGGACCTTAGCACTTTGAGATTTTCAGTAATGAAAAGTGCGTTATAAATTGAATTAATTATTATTATTATTATTATTACCTGTCGAATGTGTAAAGGCAGAGCGTTCCATAACTAAGGGCCACTAACAGAGAAGGCCCTGTCTCCTCAAAGCTTCCTCTTACTCTTTGGAATGACCAGGAGCAGCTGGTCAGCAGACCTGAGTGACCGGGATGGAGTGTAATGGTGGAGAAGCTCTGTTAAATAAGGGGGGGCAAGGTTGTTTAAAACCTTAAAAACAAACAAGAGACTTTTAAAATGAACTCTAAAATACACAGGCAGCCAATGGAGAGAAGCCAGCCATTACATGCTCTTAATTTCGTAGTCGGACACATCCACTTCCTGTTTGCTGCTGTTTGACTTGACGCAGCTGGTGATGATGGTGTTCTTGTCAAACTTGTCTGTGATCAAACACCGGTCCTGTTTGCTCTGAGTAAACTCCATGGAGCGGACAGAAACAGAACCGTGTGTCGGCCCGCAGCCTCCTCCTCCTCCTCTCCTCTCCTCCTCTCCTCCTCCTGATGGTTTGTCTTCCAGCATCACCCGCGGGGGGAGGCAGAGGAGTCGCTCTTTAATCCGGGACCTTTAACAGCCACTGTATTGTTTGGCTGAGATAGATGCCGCCGGGCGCATTAGCAGCAGTCAAGCGGATCCCGTCGCTTTTGTGTGTGTACACAGCCCGCAGGTGGAGTTCAACACACACACACACACCATGTGCTGCTCCTGACCTGCACAGACCAGCTGCTCAGCAGGGGTGACTGAGTAAACCTCCAATCTCTTTAATTACCTCCTTCTCCTGGCTTCAGACTCACCTCCGCTTTTATTTCCTCACCTTACAGAACAATAAATTATAGTTTTTACATTTTTTAAACACAGAGTTTTCTCCACGAAGCCAAATATCTATAAAAGACACTGTCCTTCACTAATTTCTGATGATTAATCAAGAAAATAGATTACTAATCCTGAAAATGGCATTTGGCTACATAATCTGCCTTAAAGACCATCTGGTATTGTTCTGCATCTTCTACAACATGCAGATAATTCAGGCTGTAAGCCACAAACCTAACAAGCACAAAGGCTGCACTCCTGTAGACTAATCCATAGATTGATACAGATTAGGCAAACGGCTAATCTCTTTACAATTAAGCTTCCGCTTAAAACCAATCTAAACTTTATTGTTTTTCATCCGCTTCGTTCTGGTTGAATGACCAAAATCACACCTTGGTTGATATTTTTGAAGTGTTGTTTATCCGTTTGCAACACAGCCGTACTTTAAGAACCAATGCTGATTTGTTCCTGTTTTTGATTTTGTACATCTACCTTATAATGTTTGCTAGTTTTTGCTACTTTTTCTTTTTCTTTTGTCTATTGTTTAATGTACTTGTACCATTGCTGTTCATCATTCTTTAGTTTGTAGCAGGTCGCTTTCGTAAATGAGCCCTCGAAGCTCAATAAGATTTACCTGACTAAATAAAGGTTGAATGAAAAGATGACCAAGGCGAGCACCTGCTTTGAAGGAAAGTTTTGTGAGCGACTGCTCACCTGCGTGTCGGCGTACACTTCATGTTTGTTCAGATGGTCGAGGACTACAGTCAGGGCGGCGTCGACACCTGGCGAGCTGAGGCTGTTAACTGTCTGACACGACCCTCTATGTGCACGCCGACACTGAGCACACACACTAAATAAACACACACACAGACAAACTTATAGTGCGGCTCTGTTTTCCCTCTTTGCATCATCTGAGAGAGTTGAGACTGAGCCACACATTGCAGTAAAGATCGTTGATACTGTACACAGAAAAGTAGCTGATTTGAGGGGAGGAGGCTCAGGGTGAGGAGGAAATGACGAGGCAAAGAAATGACGACAGACAGAGTAAAGTTGTGTGTAGGGTTGCCAACTTTCAGAAGTGAATACTAAAGAAACACCATCTGGATGGGAGCAATTAGTAACTAAATTATCCCTATAGGTGTGTGAGTGAGTGTTAGTTTGTCTCTTTGTGGCCCGTGTTGAACCTGTCCAAGGTCTACGCACTCCGTTTCTCGAAAGGAAAAAGTGGGTCAAGAAAATTAAATGAACGGGGTTAGAGACGCTAAGATGTAATTTCTACTAAAAGTGAAGTCACCAAGGAAAACGAAACAACTGAACATTTATCAGACAAATGAAAACAGACTCATGTTAGAGTTTAAATTAACAAGCATCAGTGTCAGTTCTGCTACTTTTAGTGGTGAGAGCAGCTATGTTGTATGGTCTGGAGACAGTGTCATTGACAAAAAGACAGGAGAAAGAACTGGAAGTGGCAGAAATGAAGATGCTGAGGTTCTCCTTAGGAGTGACAAGGATGGATAAGATCAGGAATGAGATCATCAGAGGTACAGCACATGTTGAACAACTGGGAGATAAAGTTAGGGAGGCCAGACTGAGATGGTTTGGACATGTCCAGAGGAGGGACAGTGGGTATATTGGTAGAAGGATGTTAGAAATGCACA
>JBBPBX010030365.1:0-31980 GCA_038048925.1 Garcialebias charrua
GACACCTTCACTAGCTGGGTAACAGCTGTATGACACCTCCACTAGCTAGTTAACCACTGTATGACACCTTCACTAGCTGGTTAACAGCTGTATGACACCTTCACTAGCTGGGTAACAGCTGTATGACACCTCCACTAGCTAGTTAACCACTGTATGACACCTTCACTAGCTGGGTAACAGCTGTATGACACCTCCACTAGCTGGGTAACAGCTGTATGACACCTCCACTAGCTAGTTAACCACTGTATGACACCTTCACTAGCTGGGTAACAGCTGTATGACACCTCCACTAGCTGGGTAACAGCTGTATGACACCTCCACTAGCTAGTTAACCACTGTTTTATGTCAAGCTGTTAAAACTATATACACCAATTGTAACAGTTCCATTAGAGTAGCTGTGCTCAACATCAACTGGTCCTGTGATGCCTGATGTCAGTGGTCACATCCAAGGATGGAAGAACACAAATATTCAAAAAGGTCCTCCATCAAATGTGTAAGTTGTTTCCTGTTTACAACAATTAGCTCCTGTGTCATTGTCTGCCTGTTGTTGATCAAGTTGTATTGACTTACTTTGTCGAAACTAAGACAGAGCTTTGCAATGGATGATGTAGTACAGCTGTTGAAAACATCACAATGTCAAAAAGTGAAAACTGAAAAGCTATTTGTTATTACACTTTAACAAGCATTCACATCACTTTCATTGATCGTTTTGTGAAGACAAAGGAAGTACAACTGAATACGATAGCATCAAATATAAACTTGTAAAAAGCAAATTTTTTATAGCTTCAACATTTAATTTGCTATTGAAAAAATTACATGCAAAGCAACACGTAAACAAATATGTTAGTTGCAAAATAATTTGTTTATTGTTGTCTGTACATTTTATTGTATGTTAACATGTAGACTGGGAGGAGACCCCAGGGAAGACTCAGGACATGCTGGAGTGGTCTGGGAAGGCTGTAAGAGTCCTACCAGAAGAGATGGAAGAAGTTGCTCTGGAAAGAGATGTCTGGACACTCCCTGCTCAAGCTGCTGCCCCTGTGACATGATGTAAAACCAGGAGGAAGATGATGGATGGATGATGGATGGATGGATGGATGGATGGATGGATGGATGGATGGATGGATGGATGGATGGAGTTAATATGTCTGAATGTGATATTATGCCTTGGAGTTTAATTTTTTTAATAAAAATAAAAACTAATATAAACAACAATTAAGACTGGTATTTTCTCCAAAGCAGCTTCATACAGAGTTCTTGATGTGTTGTTGTAAGCATGTTTGAGAAGTAAAAGTTATGGAGGTGTTTCATCTGTTTTTCTGTAAAATCTTTGTCAAAAAAAAAAAGTTCAACTCCAGATGTTCTGTTGGTGTCCAGATAACCAGCGAGCAGCTCTGCAGCTCCAGGCATGTCATTGTCTGCTGAATGAACCTGGAAGAATAAATGTACAATATGTTTTAATGAAGGTTTACAAATACCTGTCACATAAGTACATATACTGAAAATTGCAACATTTACTCACCTGGACGTAGAATCCACTTTGCCCATTGGTAAGAATGAGGTACCGGTACGTCTCATCTTCTAAGCATCTGATGTCACAATTTGGCCAACACGAAACTGTGCAAATGACATGGAGCTATTTAGAGGACATTTAATCTCTAGGAGCTGCACAGAGTCCAAAATTCCATCCAGGCTTACTACAAACTAAAAACAGTAGGTGCACACTATCATTGCAAAACACAATTAAAGTAATTAATAAAAATAAAGCAATTATCAGCATTTATTCCACAGTATTGCAGCAGTGTGCCTGCATGACCTGCTTGTATTACACCTGTTTTAAAGTGACTAATAAAAATAAAGCAATTATCAACATTTATTCCTGCTTGTGTTTCACCTGATGTTGAAACTTAAGGCTTTGGCTACGCCAGAGGTGGGTAGGAACGAGTTACATTTACTCCGTTACATTTACTTAAGTAGCTTTTTGAGAAAATTGTACTTGTGAGAGTAGTTTTAATGTGAAAGACTTATACTTTTACTTGAGTAAGTTTTAGGGGAGAAAACCGCAACTTTTACTCAGTTACTATGGGCTTTCTGCTGATCGCTACAGTTACTTTTGTTTCAAGTATGTAAAAACATTTGCAGCAAAATTATTGCGTAACTTATTGTCACCTGACATGTAACCAGCCAAGTGAAGCCAACCAGTCACGTGACCACAACAAACTCTCCACGCGGGCCATGTTGAGTGACATTGGAGATTCTGGTAAACAGTTAGTGCTGTTTATAGGATGTCAAAATGTAAGAAAATGAGTTCCAACTGATGGAGGATTTTTAAACACCTTCACCTTCAACACGAACCACACAAGAAGAGAGACAAGAATTAATTTTCAGAGCAGCAGACTTTGAAAATGGGAGATCACCTCAAGACACTTTGAAACATGTTTCAAAAGTGTTTGAGATCAAATCCGAATTGGAAAGTGCGTACTGGCTTTTTATTCTCTCAAAGGTTGGACAATGATGAGTAACAGGAAGACAGTTTCAGATAGCACATGGAAAACGTGGCAGTGTCAAAACAAACAATAACGTAATGTCAAAACCTTATCTGTGATTAAAACATGAGTGTGGCAATGTCAAAACAAACAATAACGTAATGTCAAAACCTTATCTGTGATTAAAACATGAGCTGGCCTAATCAGTGTTTTTGTTCTGTGTGCAGGAAGCAACAAGTTGTGTTCTTCAGAGATGTTTTGTTTCATACAGAAAGACTTTTAGTAAAGCAAACTGGTTAATGATTCATCAGAATACATTAAAGTAAGTTTTAAATGATCAATGTTTGAATTCTCTAACATCTCCGTCCTCTTTATCATTTAAACTGGTTACAACTGAACAGTTAAAAATAATGTTTGTAAAAGATGTGGGAAACGATCATTGAGGCGCACAGCAAAAATGAGTTCTTTATGAACTAAGGTCCTTTATGGACTTAAACCAAAAGAAAAACAACAAAAAATGAGAAAAAGAATCACTCTGCATTTTCTTTTTAGGCTAATTATCATATACATCATGTCCCACTGATTCTAGCGGGGTATAATCTTCATCATTTGAAACGAAATGGGTTTGGTGTAGACTGATTAGAACACCTGTAAAAGCTTTCATCATCATGTTTTTCAGACATGGTACTACACAAATAAAAAGAAGGCAAAATAGAAACAATATTGTCAGGATTGGAGTGCAGATTCTCAGCAGGAGGTGCCACCATGGTCCGGAGGTGAACCATGACCATGGGTTGAAAGGGTCTGTTCCTTTAGTCCCACTCTCAACATTTTTTGAGTTCGCTCAGATCGTGCAAAGCATCGTGGATGTCTCCTCCTGTTCCTGATTCATCTGGGATGTAGGTACAGCACGATTCGCCAATAATTTTACACACGCCTCCTCATGATGTAGTCGGGAGGTTTGAGAATGACTCAGTTTTGTAGGATCATCTCTCCCATTGCTTTCAGCTCTCCCAGAGTTCCATTTGCTGATCTGTAGGTGTCGTTGATGAGGCGGGGAGGGCATACCTGTTGATTTCAACTGACTCCTACCCATGGGAAGAGGCTTTGGAAGAACTTTTACCCTCCATTCCAGATCTTGAATTCCCATGGGACGCCGGTGCTGGTGGTGAGCCCTCCCCATCTTGTTATCTCAGGCATTGCAGAGCGTTTTGTCCTGTGAGCTGAGGGTGTCAGTGCCTTCCTCAGTACAAGCATCGGGTTGGATAGGGGGACCAAAGCACAAAGGCCCCCCCAATTAGGTGGCAATGCTGTATAGGCTCTGTGTCCACACAAGAAATACCAGTCAGTTAAAACACGAGAGCCTTTGTCACCTGGCACTGCAATGCTACAGTGGGTGGTTTCTTGTCGTCCTCTTGTTGGGTTGCTGATGTTGAAAGTCCTTTGTTCAAGGAGGTGTGTGCAATCGATGACATCTTCTGACTCAAAACCGTTGGCGTTTTCATAATGCAGTCCTGCTTTACAGAAAACGCAATGTACATAGTTCAGTGTATTTGTACGTGGATACGTGACATCACAGAATTAATACACTTTGTCACATAAGTTCCAGGGTACCAAGCCCACCGGGATGGTTCCATTGTTGAGACCACAGAGTCCCAAAACGCTTGGCGGCAGATGTGTCATGGTGATCAGTTCAGGCAGTTTGATGGGGGTCTGGGGTAGAGGCATGACATTTGAAGTGACGCTGCAATTTGTCGTGAAGTTGTATCCCATAGTCACCATGCCTAATTGTCTCTGTAGGTCTGTGTGCATACCCTTCACTTCATCAGACCGTGGTTTCGTGTAGTCTCGTCTTGCCCAGCTGCCTGTTCCTGGGTGGGTGCTTAGTCCATATAGGCACGCTTGTTGTTCTGTGGGCACAGTAGCAGGTTGCAAACCTGAATTGTAGGTGGCATAGGGTAGATGAGCACAGACATAGCAGTTAGTAGTTTTTCCTTCATAAGCAGTTTTGTTCATCAGTTGCCACCATAGGTTGGTGCTGTAGTCATGGGGGTGTTCAGATCTCAGCAGATCGGTGATATCGCCGTTCACTATGTAACTTGCTCCCATCACAACACAACAAAGAGCCCACCTAACCTGTGATGCTCCCATTGTTGCTAGGTATACAGAAAGTACTAGAAACCCAAATTGTCCTAACAGAGCAGGGATCTTAAGTTCTTCACTGGTTTTGAGATGACGGTCACTAAAAGAACCGCCCCCTTTGTACACCCGACTTCCCCTCTGCTCCAATGACTTAAGGGTCTAGTACTTTCTGCAATTTACAGTGACTGAGATGTATCCAACTGGGTCGTTCAGCAATCTTCACAGCAGAGGGTGTACTCAGTAGTACTTGGTATGGACCTTCCCAGCGTGGACTGGCCCAAGTTTTTCTTTTGATGACTTTGATGAAGACCCAGTCACCAGGTTTTACTGTCACTTCCTGTGGGGACAGAGAATCAGAAGACAGTAAATTTGTCCTGAACACTTCTTTTTCTTTAAGTGTTTTTATCATGTAATCGGCTAAAGTTTGCTCTTCTTCTGCTTTCTGCAGGTCTGGTGAGAAGAGAGGCATCCTGTATGGTCTGCCATGGATTATTTCAAACGGAGTCAGACCATTGGGTGTTGGAGTGATTCTCATATATAACTTAACAAGGTCTAGGCATTCTGGCCATGGACGTTTTGTGTTATCCATGGTCTTTCTTTCAAAGAATTCAATAAATCCAAAGCTGAACACACATTCACAACTTCCTGTTCTTCGACAGAACTGGAGTTGTGAGTGTTATCAACTAGTCATGCATTATAATTGTCTCTGTTATCGGAGCGGTTTCTTGCAGCAGGAAATGCTTCTCTGTGAGCAAATTCTCCTCTGTTTGGATGATCTAAATCTTTCTGGCAGTCACGTCTTTCATGTCCGAACTCGCCACACCTCCAGCAGTCGTCAGGATTATATCGTCGGGGACGGCTATACTGTGGTTTGTATCTGTTAAAACCATGGCCTCTTGGTCTCATGCGTCTACCTCTGTTGCTGTTACTCATAGGAGCATTGTAATATATTTCTGAGTCTGGGTCATTACTGTAAAACACATTTGTGTTGTTGTCTGGGTTATCTCCTGTTTTCTTTTTCAGCACTTTCTCAGCATGACGTGCCCATTGCATAAAAACCTCAACAGTACAAGTGTCCAGTTCTACAAAGTGTTTCTTTATCCAACCTGAAATGTTTGGAGTACAAGATTGTAGCAGACCGTTCTTCAGCTGTTGCTGATAAGCTGAGGTTGGCTCGTTAGTGTAATCGATACCACTATAAATTTTGAAATCCTTTTCATATCTTATTTTAAAATCATCGACATCTTCCCCTTGTTTTTGTTTGATTGCAGAGAGTGCAGCATAATCAGCTTTTCGTTTGAAAACTGTGCACACTCTACCACAAAGAGCATCCCACTGTTGCTTGTAACGTCCAGTTAGGTGGTTTGGGGTTGTTATATCATAGGGGAGGGGGGCCCCATCACTTCCCCTGCCAGTGTAGTCACCACGCACTCGGGCCCAATGTTTTCCCAAAGACGACTGGGCTGCTTCCCCGGTCTCATGACCATTAAGGCGATAGGAATGTATAATACCTTCCATATCCATGATCCACATTTCAGGATCCTCTAAATGACTGCTAACTCCCTCAACAGCCTTTCTAGCCTCTTCGAGGGTCCATGGCCTAAAAACTAAAGCATGTTGCGGGTTGCCCTTTATATCTGCAGCTGGATTCATGACTTGTATCAGAGGGAAAGCGTTTGAAGAGGGGCAAGGAGGTTGTGAAGTGGAAGACTGCATCTTTGACATTTTTCTAGTGACAACGTGGTTATCTGTTTTGGCCTCTGACGATATGCTTAGTTTGGCAAGTTCATCGATAGGATAAACGGATGGTGTTTGGGTTGAAAATGAGGCCCCCGTTGTATCATAAGAGGGAGGGCGACTCACAGATATTGTTTCATTGTCTTCAGGTTTAACAAACATCGTGTCAGTCATTTGTTTTTGTTGCAGTTTGGCCTCCTTAGATGTTTTTATCTCTTCACGCCTAATTAGTGATTCATAATGCCAGATTTTAGCAATTGCCAATTGGTGTTCTATTTTTTCTTTCTTCTTGCCTTTGTTTAGAATAATTTGGTTTTGCAGGACAGAAATAAGTGTTTTCCAGGTGTCTACTTTAAGGTTGGGTTCTATCTTATATTTTGCCATCCATTCTTTGACATATTTAACCGATTCCGGATGTTTCTGGCTCATGAATCTCGAATCTTTCGTGTTTGTTTCTGCTCCTGTAGGAGATTTTTTACTTCTATTATTTCCCATGACTGTCAGATATGTTAGTTATATAATTTACAAGTGCCAAGTTTTTATTGTTTATTATTTTTATTTTTATTTTGTATTCGAGCCTCTAAAAACTTGAATTATTGTCTAAAAAAGGTAAATTAATCTGCAAATGTAGTAGCGATGTTTGGCCACTACGGGTCCTTCTTCGACAACTATTTAGCACGGTGTCTTTACAGGAAGAAGGAGGGGACTTTACTTTTTTCTCTTTCCGGTCGACGTGTAAAGATGACGTCAGACTTTAGCCTGGTCGTCCAAAAGATGTGTTTAAAATCGGTAAGTGGATTTCCCAACTTCTTTTTGCAGAGAAAATACAATTTTGAAACGTCCGGTTTCTACCGTTATGACGACCTATTTACGGATTTTAGACGGGTGAATGTAGCGTCGTAGTTACGCTAACTGTGTTAGCCACGGTAGCTTTCAGTGAGCTGTCGATGTCGACCCCAAAAACGTAATTTTTTAGCTGATTAAAGTCGGATCGGTTCGCATTAGGTTTTTAACACAAGAAACGTGATCCTGTCCTCTTGCTTCTGCGAAATAATTTGGATTTTTGTCGTTAAAAACTAATAACCGGAACGCAAACGAACAGCTATGCTAACGCCAAAACAAATGCAAAAACGTTCAAATTCCACGTTTGTTTAAGCTTAAAACCTAAAGTATTTGGACTAGAATTTGATAAACAAGATCGATCGATTTCTCAAATGTTAGTAAACGATTCGGCTACGTTGAATTGTTCGAAATAAGCATGCAAATATTTTATTTTATTTCAAAATAATAATAATTTAGGTAGCTAACCCGTGTTTCCGGATGCGTTTTTAGAGACGATCTTATCACGTTATAACTGTTATAACTGTAAGTGCAGAAAAATACAATGATTAACGTTTTATATGAATTATTTAGTCTCGTTTTAAACTGAGATGTAGTAGTAGCATAAATTTTTGTTTGTTTCTGTTTTTCACAGGAGGCGATATCTCAGTACCAGATAAGATGTTCCCGGAGGAGCCGGCCTGCTTTCAGCGCAGTTAGTAATTATTAGTTTCAGTATTTATCTTTTTAATTTATTAATTACTTTCAGTATTTATCTTTTTAATTTATTTGATTAATTTTATTTTTCTTTTTTAAAGTTGACTTTGTGAAAATGGCAGCCAGCTTTTTATTTTTCTTTTTTAAAGTTGACTTTGTGAAAATGGCAGCCAGCTCAAAACTCCTAATTTACATGTGAACTCATATTCTTACACACACAGAGAGGGAGAAAGGAAGGAAGGTAAACTCACACAGATAGAGGGAGAGAAAAAGAGAGAGAGAGAGACAGACAAGCACAAAGAACGCACACACAACTCTCAGGCACTCACCGATGCAGCCTGATGAACACAACTTCAACAGGACGCGTCTAAAAAGAAAAATGTCCCATTTGCGTACCTTCCCGTTGTACGTCAGCAAAATTTACAGCACCTTATCTCTGTGCTAAACAACCCAAAACAGTACTACCATGCCGTACAAAGCAATTTAACAGCACTTCTCGCTGTGCCAAGCAAACCAAAACAGTACTACCATGTTGTACAAAGCAATTTAACAGCAATTCTCGCTGTGCCAAGCAAACCAAAAACAGTACTACCATGCCGTACAAAGCAATTTAACGTACAGCACTTCTCGCTGTGCCAAGCAAACCAAAAACAGTACTACCATGCCGTGCAAAGCAATAAAATGTACTCACTCCTTCCAGGTTTGTGTGATATTCGACTGGATCTTCCGTCAAACCGTCCCGTCGATGGCCAGAGAATCGGACCTAAAGAACGCTGGCCTGGCAGGGTAAAACGTCCACCCTTACCAGACTTTGGAAACTGCTGTGCATGGGCAAGTAGTGCGTCCGTCCTCTGGGTCCACCGGAGACAGATAAGCAGAAAATCCCGGTCAGGGAACCAATGATGGAGGATTTTTAAACACCTTCAACTTAAACACGAACCACACAAGAAGAGAGACAAGAATTAATTTTCAGAGCAACAGACTTTGAAAATTGGAGATCACCTCAAGGCACTTTGAAACATGTTTCAAAACTGTTTGAGATCAAATCCGAATTGGAAAGTGCGTACTGGCTTTTTATTCTCTCAAAAGTTGGACAATGATGAGTAACAGGAAGACAGTTTCAGATAGCACATGGAAAACATGGCAGTGTCAAAACAAACAATAACGTAATGTCAAAACCTTATCTGTGATTAAAACATGAGTGTGGCAATGTCAAAACAAACAATAACGTAATGTCAAAACCTTATCTGTGATTAAAACATGAGCTGGCCTAATCAGTGTTTTTGTTCTGTGTGCAGGAAGCAACAAGTTGTGTTCTTCAGAGATGTTTTGTTTCATACAGAAAGACTTTTAGTAAAGCAAACTGGTTAATGATTCATCAGAATACATTAAAGTAATAAGTTTTAAATGATCAATGTTTGAATTCTCTAACAGCCGGGATGGCAAAACATACAAACATCTGGTTTGTTTTCCTCCAATCAGCTGTTCTTTCAATGTTAGCACCCAAGGTCCTAACGGGACAAAGTGCTCTCAGCCTCCTCTGTTCCTTAGTGAGGATGGGAGCAGGATGAAATGAAGAGAGTTCAAAGTCCAGACTTCTGAGATTCAAAGTTAGAACCTTTGAGACATATGCAGGGTTAGGTCGTAGGGTGACCTTTGACCCATCAGGGGCAAACTTTGTACACATTGGGTGCACCAACAAAGCGTGGAGGTCACCCACATGTTTAGCTGAGCAAAGAGCCAGGAGTAGAGCAATTTTACAAGATAGCAAATCTATCTTAATGCCACTTAAAGGTTCGAATAGGGGCTCACAGAGAGCATTAAGGACTAATTGTACCGTTTTTTCCGTTGTATAGGTTGCACCGTTGTATAGGTCGCACTGTCCAATTATTGCCAAAAAATTGGAAAAATCCATAAATAGATTACACCGGTGTATAGGTCGCACCTACGTCACCGCCGACGTAACGCGTCATCCACCGCTGACGTGCAGCATCACCGCTGAGTCAACCCAGCAATATGGACAGAGTGATTAGCTCTGCTACTAATGTCTGCCACAGGAGACTCCGTCTCTGAAAACACCCAAATAAAAAATCTAATTTCATCTCAAATTTTTCCTCCAGGCCATAGTTAAGTACATTAAAGCTCATATAATTACACTCTGTAAGCAGAAAAAATATACACCGATTGGTTTCGAAGCTATTTATAACATAAACAGAAATAAAACCAGAAGATAACACGAGACAAGGTCTCTGAAAACACACAAGTAAAAAATTTAATCTCATCTCAAATTTTTCCTCCAGGCCATAGTTAAGTACATTAAAGCTCATATAATTACACTGTGTATGAAGTCAAATCAGAAAAAAAATAAAAAATAAAAATAAATAAATAAACACTACATGGACCTAAAAGTGGGACGGACAATGAGAGAACAGGAAGCAGAAGAAAAGAGGAAGAGGGAGCCAAACAAATGGTAGTGGTGGACTCTTGACAAGAGATCTTAGTCAACCTGTGTGGAACTGGATGAATCTGTGAACGGGTGAAGAGGCAGCCGGTAAGACTAACCATAGTGTTTGTAAGATTGAACTTCAAGGCTGCCTACATTCCTCCAGCTGGGCTTCCAGGGTGTCGGTCGGCTAATTAGCACCCATTAGCAGCAACATATGAACTGAATATGAACTGAAGTGGTGGATTGTGGTGGAGAAACCTGGAGTTGATTAATTGTTTATCATTGAAACAATTGTTGTGTTGTTGGGTGGTGGATTTGAATGTTAAATTATGTAAGTTATTAAATATGTATATGATTAACATTAAAAAGTAGATGTTTAACATTAAAAAGTAGATTGTTTAATAAATGTAAATGTTATATAGGTAAATGTTATATAGAAGGAAAATGAACTTGAAATGCACTTTAAAGTTAAAGCTCCACTGACATCATCTTTTAACTTTCCATAAAATGGCACAACATATATATATATTAAGATTGACCTCTGATCGTTTTTGCTAAAACAATGTGAAATGAATGAAAATTCCTCTCAAAAACAGTTTAAAATTAGCGCCATTTTTTTAACACGATAAATAGGGATTTCGCCGTCGCAGGATGATGACGTCATAACAAGAGACGTCTCTGCTGCGCACCTTGAAAACAATGGAGGAGCTACAAACTCGATCCGTCCAATTTAGCCATTTAAAAGTTAATATTTTAGCGGATTGTCTGCAGAGAAGCCAAAGTTATTTCCAGTAAACAGCAGGTTATAATTTTTTTTCAGCTCCTGCTGGTTTTTGGAGACTTTTCACTTCAGGACGTGAGCAGCTCTGTGAGGACTTACAGCATAGTTTCCACAGCACTGAAATGGTAATATATTAGTTAATGTTTCTAATAATTATTCAACATTAATTTATAGTTTAAAAAATTAGTCCCTTTTAAAATATCTGTTAAATATATTATTCTTTTATTTTATTTTGTTTGTGTTTTCAGGTTTCCAGGTCTCCAGTCCATCACCTGAGGCTCTTCCTGAACCACTAGTACAACCCAGACTTTCACATCACAGCAGGTAAGATTGCATCAACGAAAAGAATAGTACTCAACAATATTCTTTGATGTAAATCTGTTGATTTTCTGTGGTTCTGATGAGGGAAGTGACAAAGTGGATGCAGCATTCAGCCCATAATGGACCCAGATGTCCCCTGCGTCCAGACCTACAACACCTGGACATCCATGAGCGTGGAGGAGCGAGGAGGTGGTGGAGTCTGAAGAAGTACAAGCAGCAGGATGAGGAGAAACTAGACCGATGTCCCCTGCGTCCAGACCTACAACACCTGGACAGGAGGGTGGACGAGGAGGTGTTGGAGTCATTTTTACAGAGCTGATGAAGTCAAACACCACTTGCATTTTTTAAACTCAATTTTTTTTGATAATCTGTTCATATTAATGTTTCCCCAGAGGTTTTCATTTATTTGATAATATGGGATGGTTTTATTTTAATAAAATGTTTTTTTCAACATTCACCAATTTTGTTTTTACTAAAGTATGAGCTGTGAGTTGTAGATGCACGAATGAAATTAAAACAGATACACAAATATTCTCACAAAGAATAACTCAACACTAACAGATAATATAGTGTACTACTGTAACTTTATTTACACATAACTACAGAAACACTTGGTTCATTGTTATCCTTTTTTTTTCAAACAATATGTTCATTTGAACAGTCAGAAAAAATATTAAATTCATTGATTCATTTTCATCTCAATGCTCTGGCCAGTTGTAGTATTTCTGCATATTTTAATGTCTTGATGCACAAACGTAGCTTTCTGCAGCAGTCCTGATGTTCTACAGATCCTGAAGATGTCTCCATCTGTTGTTGAACAATATCAAGGTTTGTTCTCCACCTCGGTCCACTCTTCAGGTGAAGACATTTCTGTGAATCCTCGCTCCTCCACGCTCATGGATGTCCAGGTGTTGTAGGTCTGGACGCAGGGGACATCTGGGTCCATTATGGGCTGAATGCTGCATCCACTTTGTCACTTCCCTCATCAGAACCACAGAAAATCAACAGATTTACATCAAAGAATATTGTTGAGTACTATTCTTTTCGTTGATGCAATCTTACCTGCTGTGATGTGAAAGTCTGGGTTGTACTAGTGGTTCAGGAAGAGCCTCAGGTGATGGACTGGAGACCTGGAAACCTGAAAACACAAACAAAATAAAATAAAAGAATAATATATTTAACAGATATTTTAAAAGGGACTAATTTTTTAAACTATAAATTAATGTTGAATAATTATTAGAACCATTAACTAATATATTACCATTTCAGTGCTGTGGAAACTATGCTGTAAGTCCTCACAGAGCTGCTCACGTCCTGAAGTGAAAAGTCTCCAAAAACCAGCAGGAGCTGAAAAAAAATTATAACCTGCTGTTTACTGGAAATAACTTTGGCTTCTCTGCAGACAATCCGCTAAAATATTAACTTTTAAATGGCTAAATTGGACGGATCGAGTTTGTAGCTCCTCCATTGTTTTCAAGGTGCGCAGCAGAGACGTCTCTTGTTATGACGTCATCATCCTGCGACGGCGAAATCCCTATTTATCGTGTTAAAAAAATGGCGCTAATTTTAAACTGTTTTTGAGAGGAATTCTAATTAATTTCACAGGGCGGCCGTGGTGTAGTGGTAAAGGCAGTCGTCCCCTGATCGGAAGGTTGGAGGTTCGAATCCCACGTCCGCCCACCATGTGTCGTTGTGTCCCTGGGCAAGACACTTAACCCGGAGTTGCTCCCGGTAGGTCTGGATGGCGCCTTGCAAGGCAGGCTACCACTACCGGTGTTTGAATGTGTGAATGAATGGGTGGATGGCTGGTATTGTAAAGCGCTTTGGGGTTCCTCACAGGGGGCTGGAAAGCGCTATATAAATAAGCTCCATTAACCATTTACCATTTACCACATTGTTTTAGCAGAAACGATCAGGGGTCAATCTTAATATATATATGTTGTGCCATTTTATGGAAAGTTAAAAGATGATGTCAGTGGAGCTTTAAAGAGTTTACTGTAAGTAGTTGCTGGTTCATTTAATTTAGACAACTTTGTGGGTTTAATTCACGATAGGTTGCTCAGTATTATTTATATAATTTATTTTCTGTGTAATTGAGTGAAAATAATTTATGTAAACTTATATTTAAAAGTAATTGTATGTTCCTTTGGGTTTGTTTAAAGGTTTTTACTTGCTACTGGACCAAATAGGAGCATTTCTTGACACTAATAAATGAATGGTGGTCAAAAAGAAGAAAATTGCTTGGTCCTTTGAGTAAGCACATGAATTTATCCATCCCTTCTCAAGTGGGGAAGCCGCACAGTTTAAGAAGATAACTTGACAGTAAAAACCGGCCTCTTGTCAGTAAAAACCGGTTGACAGTAAAAAACGGTGCTCTTGGGGACTGATAAAAGGATCTTGACAACGAAGAGATGGTTGCTGACATCACTTGTTTGCCCCACATCTGAACAAATTGATCAAAAGATGAAAGAGCCAACTGATGAGAAGACTGTTGAACAATTAAAGATGGAGAGGACGACAGCGAAAAGGTCGCTAACTCGGTTGGTCAATAATATAACTCGGATGCATGAGGACATGACTGAAGAGGAATTAAAAGACAGCTTCCACAAGCTCAACATAGAAGCTGAAAAAGTCATGACGGCAAATGATGATCTAGAAGCAAGTCTCATCGCAGAAGTGGAATCTGATTTGGATGAGAATGAAGAAGCCACATTAAGTCAACAGCAGATGTCTGACCTGGAAAATACTGCAAAAGAATGTGGGTCAAAAGTAAAAGAAGTTAAAGGCTTAATCCAGGAGACCCTGTGGAGAACTTTTGGAAAGACTGAACTGTTAATTGCACTTCAAGTAGCAGAATCAGAATGTGAACATGTTGCCACCATCAAACCAGGAGTGGAAAAGGAGGCATATGACTTCACCATCAACCACCTGAAGGAACTTTTAAAAGCTGCAAAAGAAGCTCATTGTAAATGGAAGAGATGGATCCCTTATAATTATCAAGACGAAATCCAGGATCGGCTGGGAGGATTGGAAGTACGTGTCCCCAAGCTTGTCTCTAGGACAGCAGAGTTCATTCATACAAAGCTAAAGGAAGATGAAGAAAAAAGGGGCAAATTGTACCTTCTCAAAATTATTCTCTACCAACCATCAAACTGAAACCAACATCTCTCCCAAAGTTTCTTGGAAACAAACATGATTTTTACAGATGGAGAAGGGACTGGGAAGCACTTCAAAAGCAAGAAGAACCAACCAGTTCAAAAGAGGTGAAAAAAGTGCAGCTCCTGGACAGCCTGGACGAGAGAATCATGAGAGACCTTCGCTTAACTTCCTACAACACTCCAGAAGATATTTTTCAAGTCCTTGAGAACCGCTATGGAAACCAGACGCCATTGCAATTGAAATTGTGGAAGAGCTACAGAGAATTCCTGCAGTTAGAGGTCACCAGCCAAGAAGAATCGTGGAGTTGATTCAAGCTGTTGAAAAAGCTCTTAAGGATTTAATCGACCTTGGAAATACTGGCGCCATTAAAAACCCTTTGGTGACAAAGTCAATTGAAACTAAACTTCCTGAAGTTTTGAAGAAGGAGTGGCTCGTTTATGCAGCTGATAAAAGGAACACTGTGATGCCAGAGAATCGATTTGATCACCTCCTTGCATTTCTGAAAGACCAAGAAAAGATTTATGAGCAACTAGAGCAATTAAGAGAGGAGGAGTCAAGCAGACAAGAAACTCGATGGGAACAAAAACATGCCAGAACCAAGGCAGTCAAAGCAAGTGATGACTTTGCAAGATGTGTTGTCTGCGGCGACGGAAAGCATAGAAAAAGACTCTATTTTTGCAATCAGTTCAAAACATTAACATTAACTGAGAAAAGTACGGTGGCCCCAAGGTGTAAATCAACAACATTGGAAAAAACGGAATTACATTTAAAAAAACACAACAAAAACAACAAAAACACAACGACATTTGAAAAAACAGAATTACATTTGAAAAAACGAAATTACATTTGAAAAAACACAACAACATTTGAAAAAACGGAAGTGGCCAAAGCGGAAGTAGAAAAAAACAAATTACATTAAGCCAAACCGGAAGTGGCCAAAGCGGAAGTAGAAAAAAAACAAATTACATTAAGCCAAACCGGAAGTGGCCAAAGCGGAAGTGGCCCAAATCACATTAGGAAAAAAACGGAATTACATTTGGAAAAACACAACAAAAACAAGAAAAACACTACAACATTTGGAAAAACGAAATTACATTAAGACAAACTGTTGTTTTTTCCACTTTTTTTTTTTTACTTTATTAACAACATAAAACCGAACACAGCACACACACACACACACACGCATGCACACACACACACTCACAAACAAACACACGGAGGTACAGTTAGCATGCTATCCGTTAGCCTGTAAACTGTTTGTTAGATTTTTCTACCTGGATTGTTGAGCATGCATCAGGGTGTTTTGTTCATGCTTAAAGAAGACATGACGCTGGAAGAACTCAGAAGTATCTTAAAGGTAAGGAAGTTTTATTGACGTACATTTCAGTTTACACTCGTGTAGTAATGTGTTGTTTACATAACGTGCTCATTGAAACGTTAAATGAAGCCCACGATTTTGCAAACTATAAATATATTTGTCCACAGAGAACTAACCTAGTGTGTGTTAGTTAGCAAGTGTACCAGCGATTAGCTGTTTAAGTTGACGTAGCATAAATGCTAAAACAAGTTTCTTCAGTTTTAATATTTACACTGGGCAGCTGTGCTCGGCTTTAATCTGCCAGTCACCACAAATCTTAATATATTGGTTGCATGCTTTAAATCAACGAGGCTAGCCTGTATTGATAAAGGTTGAATGAATGAATGAAAAATGCACAGTATAGATGACAACCTTTAGTTTGTTCGGACGTACTCTAAGTGATTTAATGTTTCCCTGGAGGTGTCGCAATGAATTAATGAATGACATTGCTGTCAGTGTACAGTAAAATGTACAATGAAATTAGAAGTATCTATTATACATTAAGTAATAAAAGCAAACCAACTACATCACAGATGTACACACTACATATGTACACAGTACTTTATAAAAAAAATATACTAGTGAATCTAGAACAGTGGTAGTTCCAGCAGGTGTTCTTAACTGTGAATGCACATCATGTAAATACTGTTGTAAAGTACCCTGATGCATGCTCAGTAATCCAGGTAGAAATGGATCAGTCTGTGGCACTGCTCAGGTGTTATGAGCCCAGGTTGCTCTGATAGTGGCCTTTAGCTCCTCTGAATTATCACATCTTCCTCTTCATCCTACAACTGTCAAACACTGCTGTAAAAATATAACTTTATTTCATCCAATTCTCAGGTGGCGTGCAGGTGCCCATGGTTTCATCATGCTGCTCCCATGTTGGCTGCTGGACCTGCATGGCAGAATGAAAGAACTAACAGAGTGTTGCCCAAATTGTCAAGCTGATGGTATTAATAATAAGATGGTATTAAAGTTCTTTGGTCTTGCTGAGGTATTTTATGCACTTGAAAAAAATTCTGCAATTAATTTTGTAGACTTGATAATTTTCATGTACTTTCTTTTTTTTCACCTGTTCTTCCATTACATTTAAACAATATTGTATTTGTGTGATGCTGACTTTAGTCATGATAAATCTTACAGTATTTCAGTATTTAGATTTTTTTTCAATCTTCCCCCTTTTTTTTCTTGTCTATTTTTGTCTTCTACTGTATATCCATTTGGTATATGTGAATATTTGAAGTCAGCAATTCTGAAATAGTTACATCCAATATTTTTTGTTAAACAAACATCATTGTACAAAATAAAACAGTTCTATTACAGTTTACCGGTTGATTTACTTATAACACTTTCTTTACCACCAAGTCTTAAACTGACTGTTTCTCTTCAAGATTTTTTTCTCATTAAACCTTTATTTATACAAGGTTACTCTCATTGATTCACGAGGACTCTTGTTGAAGCTCTCGGCCTTGACCTCTCTAAATGGTTTTAATAATCTGTTGGAATCCTGGCAAAAAGCAATACAGACATGTTCCTGTTTTTGATTTTCTACATCTACCTTATAATGTTTTGCTAGTTTTGATACTTGGTTAAAAAAAAAATCTTTATTTCTGTCTTATGTTTGTTTATTGTTTAAGGAAATTCTACCATCGTTCTTTAGTTTGTAGCAGGTCGCTCTTGTAAATGAGTCCACGAGGCTCAATGGGATTTACCTGACTAAATAAAGGTTGAATGAATTGTAGATGAGACCTGTTTTAAACAAAAACCACAGATGAGGTACAGCCAACAATAGACAATAAAAATTTACGTCAACAAATTTTATTACAATTTATTACTGCTTTAATAGAATGTTCCAAACATTAAGATGGGGATTAAAGAATATATTTAAGGTTCAAATCACAGTATAAAACAAAACTAAACACATTAAATTACAATAAAATGATTATGATAAATGACAATGTTCAGTCAGGTCATCTGGACAGTTTTTTTTTTCTGACTCACAAAAAAAAAACAATCCAGTTGACCTGACTGAACATAGTTGGATGATCAATATCAGTTTTCACTTTAAAAGGAGAATTAAGATAGGTTCAAATGCAGGTGCTGGTCATAAACTTAAATTATTGTGAAAAAGTTTATTTCAGTAAATTCATTCAAAAAGTGAAACTTGTATATTCATTCATTACACACAGACTGATGTATGAGCATGTACCATACAGCTTGAAATATATCAGTCTGTGTGTAATGAATGAATATAATCTACATGTTTCACTTTTTGAATAGAATTACTGAAATAAATCAACTTTTTCATGATGTTCTAATTTTATGACTAGCACCTGTAGTTTGTGTCTAAAACTTGGCTATGTCCAAGAGGGTGAAATACAGTTCTGAGGCTGATTGCCAGTCTTGTGGTTGCTGCAGTCCATTTTGTTCTACAGCCAGTTGCAGGTACTCCTCAATGAGTGGATCACCACACACATCAGTAGCTTGTGTTGCTTCAGGGAACACATCCAGTTCCGTCTCCTCAACAGCAAATCCAGTCCCTTGAACCATATCTGCAAAACAATAGAATTGAAGATGCAAATGTGAAGGATTATTTTTACATTTACTACAAATACTTTTAAATGTGGGAGTGGTGGAGCAGAGGTTAAGAAGGTGAGCCTGAGATCGGAAGATCGCCAGTTCTTGCCCTGGTACCGACATCAAAAATGTGGCTGGGATAAGTGAAGCAGTCACACCTGTCTCCACCTTCATCTGCCCCACTCTGGGCCCTTGAGCAAGGCCCTTAACCCACACCATCTATTCCCCCGGGAACCCTAGATGCAGCTCTCTGCTCCACACAGAGGGCTGTGGTAGCTCGGTGGTCTGTGGTTATGTCAGGAAGGACATCCTGCGTAAAAACAATTGCCAAATCTTCGTGCGACTAGTTCGCTGTGGTGACCCCTGACGAAGGGAGAAGCCGAAAGAAGAAGAAAACAAAAAAAAACTACAAATACTTTTAAATATCAAATGTGTTTCATGACTTGTATGACACGTATGAGAGCACGCCCAGTGACAGCTTACAACATACCAGCTTAGCTCACATGTGTACAATGATTAAAATATACTTTACCAACTTGGGCTATAACATACCACTTTTCATTATTATTTCATGCAAATGGCTACTTCATTCTGTGAAGATGTCAATTACCGTACCTGTGAGGCAAGAGATATAGTTCATTTGGAATCCTCCCAGGACATGATGCAAGTCTGCTTGGCCGGATCCTGTGTTTGTTCCACTGCTCTGTGCATTCATCTAGGTCTTTTTGCAGAACACTGAGGAAGCAGAATCTCAGCAAGCATTTGTGTTCGTGGGTTCCACTGAAGTTCCCTGAATCTCTTATGTCTGCAAACAAGTCCATCCAAAACTGAGACCTGGAGATACATTAGAATAGAAGTTGCTTTTTTAAATTATTGATTAAATAAATGTCTCCCCTACTCCACTTTTCACTTTTGATTACATGTAAAGCATGCTACAAAAGTATGTCATAAACAAAATAATGCTGCTTATTTTTCAGACAGTCTAAAACATTTTTGTGTGCTCTGTAACTGGACAGACAAACTAAAGGTTGTTATCTATAGTTAAATACTACTGTGCATTTTTCATTCATTCATTCAACCTTTATCAATACAGGCTAGCCTCGTTGATTTAAAGCATGCAACCAATATATTAAGATTTGTGGTGACTGGCAGATTAAAGCCGAGCACAGTTTAAACAGCTGCCCAGTGTAAATATTAAAACTGAAGAAACTTGTTTTAGCATTTATGCTACGTCAACTTAAACAGCTAATCGCTGGTACACTTGCTAACTAACACACACTAGGTTAGTTCTCTGTGGACAAATATATTTATAGTTTGCAAAATCGTGGGCTTCATTTAACGTTTCAATGAGCACGTTATGTAAACAACACATTACTACACGAGTGTAAACTGAAATGTACGTCAATAAAACTTCCTTACCTTTAAGATACTTCTGAGTTCTTCCAGCGTCATGTCTTCTTTAAGCATGAACAAAACACCCTGATGCATGCTCAACAATCCAGGTAGAAAAATCTAACAAACAGTTTACAGGCTAACGGATAGCATGCTAATGCTAACCTCCGTGTGTTTGTGTGTGAGTGTGTGTGTGTGTGCATGTGTGTGTGTGTGTGCTGTGTTCGGTTTTATGTTGTTAATAAAGTTAAAAAAAAAAAAAGTGGAAAAAACAACAGTTTGTCTTAATGTAATTTCGTTTTTCCAAATGTTGTAGTGTTTTTCTTGTTTTTGTTGTGTTTTTCCAAATGTAATTCCGTTTTTTTCCTAATTTGTTTTTTTCTACTTCCGCTTTGGCCACTTCCGGTTTGGCTTAATGTAATTTGTTTTTTTCTACTTCCGCTTTGGCCACTTCCGGTTTGGCTTAATGTAATTTGTTTTTTTCTACTTCCGCTTTGGCCACTTCCGTTTTTTCAAATGTTGTTGTGTTTTTTCAAATGTAATTTCGTTTTTTCAAATGTAATTCTGTTTTTTCAAATGTCGTTGTGTTTTTGTTGTTTTTGTTGTGTTTTTTCAAATGTAATTCCGTTTTTTCCAATGTTGTTGATTTACACCTTGGGGCCACCGTAGAAAAGAGCTGCTGTCAAAAAGGTAGGAGCCTGCACCAAGTGTTTGGAAGAACATGATGATAAATCATACTGCAAACCTGGGTTTTTGTGCAAGAACCATGACTGCAGGAATGGAGAAAGTCCACATCACTATTATCTATGTCCAAGTTCTGAAGTTAAGAAGAGCAATGCAGTCCAGAGGAGGAACCAAATCAGTCTGAAGAAAGACAAAAGTAGCAGAAAATACACAGAGGATCAAAAATAATTTCTTAAGCAATTGTCACCTGAGTTGGCCAAACATTGCAGGGATGTATTTTCAAATGCTGCATCTAGAGCCTTCAAATCAACTCAGAATCAGTCAAATCTCTTGATGGATAGTGGAGTGCAGGAACTGCCAGTGTTAATGATGCTTCTTGAAGTAACTGCAAATGCTGGACAAAAGATTGGCACATTAATTGATTTGGCTTCGGATACAAATTACATAACACACAAGGCTGCAAGTAGATTAAATCTACAAAGTGAGGACATCACTCTCATTGTCCATGGAGTTGGAGGAATGAAAGTTTGTGTGGAAACGAAACGTTACCTCCTGAAGATTCGTGTCAAAAACTCCGGAGGCACCTTGAGATCCTACCAGCTTGTTTGTTATGGACTTGACAACATTGCAGACATTCATAAGCATGTTAAAGCAAAACAGCTGCAAAGATTTTTTCCAGAAGTACCACTGAATGAGCTTGCAAGACCCAGAGAAATAAGCTTACTCATAAGCCATAGGGAAGGTCAGTTGACACCACAAAGAATTAAAGTTGTGGGGAACCTTGTACTGTGGGATGGCTCCTTAGGGAAATTGGTTGGAGGAACTCATCCAGAATTGTTTGAAGAATTTGCCATGACAGTTCATACTACCAAAACACATTATGCAAGGTCCATGAGGACAGCTGCTGTGAAATATGAAGAAATCATTCATGAGATCCCACAACATTTGCCATTACATCATCAGGTCTCCACTCAACTCAATATTTCAAAGACTGCAACTTCAAACCAAGATTTCTTGGAGTGGTGGAGATGGGACAGTATCGGCGTGGCTTGTGAACCTAAGTGTGGAGGCTGCCGTTGTGGAAACTGTCAGCCGGGAGGAAAAGCGATGACACTTGCTGAAGAAAGAGAGCTTGAAATAGTGAAGGAAGGCCTTACCTACATTGAAGGAGACAGCCACACAGACGAACCTCACTGGCATGCTAGGTACCCATGGTTGGAAGATCCAGTATCCTTGCCAGACAACAGAACTGCAGTTAAAGCTACATTCTTTAGAACAGAGAAGCATCTGACTAAAGAACCCGACTGGAAAGCTGCTTATGCTGAACAAGGGCATGACATGCTTCAGCGTGGAGCTGCAATTAAATTGTCTGAGGAAGAAATCAGTAGATGGAATGGCCCAGTGTGGTATGTAAGCCACCTAATTGCTCCAAATCCACACTCGGTGACAACTCCTGTAAGACTTGTGTGGAACAGCAGTCAGAAATTTAAAGGAATAAGTATGAATGACCTGCTATTGAAAGGCCCAGATGTCCTAAACCAAATCTGAGCTGTCCTGTTAAAGTTCAGAGAAGGAGCTTGTGCCGCTTTAGGAGATGTAAAGAAAATGTATAATTCCGTTTGGTTGGAAGAAAGAGAAGTTCATCTGCACAGATTCATTTGGCGTGATTCTGAAAATGAAAAGGTTGGAGATTATGCGGAGAGTGAACATTGGAGATAAACCTGCAGGATGCATTGCACAGCTAGCGATGCGAGAAACTGCAAGTTTACCCTTATTTACTCATCTTGAAGAGGAGAGGCAAGTTATTCAGAATAACAGCTATGTTGACAACATTCTGACGTCCCACAATGACCCAGACAGGTTAAAGGAAATCACAGAAAATGTGGAACGCATTCTTAAAGCTGGCGGTTTCAAACTTAAACCCTGGGTGTTTTCTGGGCAAAGTGGGAGGAAAGATTGTAACGACAAACAGGATGAAGCAGGAAAGAAGACTATGGTTCTACCAAACCAGATGCGGGACGAGGATAAAAAGCACTCGGTCTGGGGTACATTGTGGAGGAGGATAAACTCCATGTCATGGTTAGCATAAATTTTTCAAAGAAGAAGAAAAAAATGCGACAATGTTTAACCTAATAATTTCTATTTGTGTTTAGTATATATTGCTTTTTTGCTGTTGATAGTGTCAAACAGAGATGAGGTAACGGGACAGGTTGCGGTTCTTTTAGCTTCAGATCCATAAAGAAACACGACAAACCTCATAGTTTAAAAGTACAGCTGACTGTTCTGGTTCAAATTTATTATATGGCCATGTTCCATGGGTTCCATGTTATTTTATTTATTTATTTTTTTGCATGCATTTTGTTAAGAGCTCAAATGGGACAGTGTTTACAGCCCCCTCCTCATTTTATCAGGACATTTTTTTCATCATAACATTAAAAGCAAGACTAGTTCCACATGTTTTGTTTTAATGTTGATTGTGAAGCAGTTTGTAATCTTTATATCTTGAAAGCTGGTATATAAAGTTTCATTTACTAAACTATTTTAGATGTGAAACATTCCTAAAAAGATGAGAGCACCTCTCCTAATGTACAGTCATATTCAACAAATGTAGTATTCACAAAAGTTCATTAATTTCAATAGCTTAATTTACTAAATATTTTTTTAATTTCATTTATTTTTGTAATAAAAATGACTGAGGTTTTCAAGTCTTTATTTCTGTTAATGATTTTGCTTGCAGCTGTGAAAACACGACATCTAAGATTAGAATATTGGTATACTGATCAATCTCACAAACCAGCCCCATCATAAAGCATATGCTAATTTGTTGATAATGACTGTAAATGACTTCCCGTGCTGTAAACATGAGTTCCATTTGATCATAGTATTTTTCACTGTTTTAAGGAGGGCACTCCATTTCATGCCAACAGTTTGAAAGAAAACCTTAACAAAATGTGTAATGTGATCTGTCAACAGGTAGTCCTCAAGAGATTCCGTTCCTGTTGTAATGGTGACGTGCAGTTGTTCCTGTGTGGCTGGTTCTGGATTTCACAGGGTGCAAAACCAGGTCCAGTTGGCAAGATGGTGGCCTGGGTCGACTGTGTAAAGGAGGATTACGGTAAATAATACTGGCAATATATAATTTTCATGTCTTGCTACCATACATATATTTTAGCCCCGAGTTAAATACATCTGTGTGATGTTTTATTCAAAGGAGTACGGGTACCCTCTTCAGAGGAATGACTGGCTCTCTTCCTGACCTGTCTGCTTCGAGTGGCAGAGGTATACTGCGATTTGGACACATCATCTGTCACCAACCGAGAGTGTCTGGCAGCGACTGGATGGAAGATCAAAAAATAATCATACACTATCTTAATTTTCCGTCATGCTTCAGAAATTCTTTTATGTCCAAGAATGGGATTTGGGACAATCATGCTTTATTTGGCCAAGTTTAATGAATGGATGTGCCACAAGTTTTGTTTTTGAATAGGTTGTGTTGTGTGCTGTAGATACTATGAAATTAAACCTTTATTTATACAGGCTAGCCTCGTTGAGTCACGGGGACTCATTTACAAGAGGGACCTGTCTCACTCACACCAAACAACCATCCACTCTCTCACTCACACCTAGGGTCAATTTAGAGTCACCAATCAGCCTAACATGCATGTTTTTGGTCTGTGGGAGGAAACCGGAGTACCCGGAGGAAACCCACGCATGCACGGGGAGAACATGCAAACTCCACCCAGAAAGGCCCCTGGACCGGGATTTGAACCGGCAACCTTCTCGCTGAGAGGCAGCAGCTCTACCAGTTGTGCCACCGTGCTGCCCAAATTCAAAATTCAAAAGAAAAAAAGACACTTTGTTTTATAACAATTTATCATTTGAAGAATTTGTTTGTTCTGATTTGTTTTACATAAAATAAATGAATTTCAAGTTGCACTAATGTCAGCTCTGGCCTGTACCGGTAATTTAGTTTGTGTTTAGCTTGCCCGTGTTTTTTTATAAAAGCAAGTGAAATGTGAAAAACAAGAAATGTTTATTTGTCTTCACATTTATTCATGAAATTTGATAACATGCAATCAGTTCATAACAATAAAAATACATTTAAATGCTTCTGTGAGAACTAATTTCGTGTGGACAATGTCCATCAGAAATTCTTTCCCTTAGCCCATGCACTGACGAGGTTTATTTTGATAATTAACCAGGCAAGCCACTGTAAAAAGTTCATTAAATATGTAAAAAAGCTAAGTCTGGTCCTCTGGACATTCAAAAAAGCAACAACAACAAAAAAAAAACTGTCTACAGTATTTGTTTTTTGAATGTCCAGAAGACCAGACTTAGCTTTTTTTATTTATTGTTTTAATATTTTTCTACCTGGAGCATGCATCAGGGTAAGTTCATTAATACTTCAAACAATTGATAGTGGGATATCAATTGTTGATATCACGCTATCAACAATGTTATGCATATATACACATAATATATGTATACACATATATTATGTGTATATACACATATATGTGTATATGCACATAATATATATGTGTATATACACATACATCTGTATATATACACATAATATATATGTATACACATATATTATGTGCATATACACATATATGTGTAAATGCACATAATATATATGTGTATATACACATACATATGTATATATACACATAATATATATGTATACACATATATATTGTGTATATACACATAATATATATGTGTATATACACATATGTGCATATACACATAATATATTTATGTTAATATACACATGTGTATATAAACATAATTTATGTGTATACTGTATACACATACATCTGTATATATACATAATATATATGTATACATGCACATATGTGTATATACACATATATATTATGTGTATATACACAATATATACACACATATATATATACACATGTGTATATAAACATAATATATATGTGTATACTGTACACATACATCTGTATATATTCATAATACAGTATATATGTATACACGTATATATTGTGCATATACACATAATATATATGTTTATATACACATACATGTGTATATACACAATATATATGTGTATATACACATACATGTGTATATATGCAATCCCTTCGGATTGCACGCTCAATGTGAACTCGCAGACGTGCAATTTTCTGTCTGGAGGATCCTCCGTGGAAAATTAAAAGAATCCGAAAAAAAAAAAAAATCCGAAAGAAAAAGTCTGTGGAAACTTAAAAGACCATTACACCAGCATGCTTAGGGACACAACAGTGTTCGTGATAATGTTTAACTTGCTTCTGAAACGCGAGTTTCTCTTTTCTAGCTGTCTAAGTTCCTCAAAGCGGAAGCTAGCGAGCCGCATCCGCTCAGGCGGATGTGACGTCAGCGCCGTAGGTGCAAAGAGCCTATTGGTAGCTGGAGACCACTTCCACTGCAGATCCACTTATGTTCAGTGGGGTGTGTGTTTGTTTGTTCCTTCTGAAGTCCACAATCATCTCCTTTGTCTTCTTCACATTCATGTGAAGGTTATTCTCTTTGCACCAGCTCTCCAGGTGTTCCACCTCCTGTCTGTAGCTGGACTCATCATTGTTTGTGATGCATCCCACCACCGCTGTATCATCTGCAAACTTAACAATATGACAGCCTGGATGTGTGGCTGTACAATCATATGTGAGCAGAGTGAACAGAAGAGGGCTCAGCACACATCCTTGGGGAGAGCCAGTGCTGAGGGTTATGGTGGAGGAGGAGAAGTTGTGGATCTTCACGGACTGTGGTCTGTTTGTTAAGAAGTCTAGTACCCAGTTACAAATGGAGGGGCTTAGTCCAAGTGTGGATAGTTTGTCTATCAGAGTTTGGGGGATCATGGTGTTGAAGGCAGATGTGAAGTCCACAAAGAGCATACGCACGTATGAGTCCTTCTGATCCAGGTGGGTGAGAGCAGTGTGGACCACAGAGGAGATGGCGTCCTCTGTTGATCGGTTCTCGCGGTATGCATACTGATGAGGGTCCTCGTTGATGTTGACGGTTGTCTTGATGTGAGACATGACCAGTTTCTCAAAACATTTAGCGACTATCGGGGTGAGGGCCACCGGTCTATAGTCATTCAGACCAGTCACTGTGGAGCTCTTTGGAACTGGGATGATGGTGGCGGTCTTCAGGCAGGTGGGAACTGACCAGTGCAAAGAGAGAGCTATGGGTTTCAATCATTCTTTGCAAATAGAATCGGAGAGATACAGAGCAACACAAGAATCCAAGATTGGTGGTGGATTCCTGGGGACCAAAACATTGCTGACATCATTACCCGAGAAGCCAGCCCTCAAGATCTTGACATTGACTCCAAGTGGCAGCAAGGCCCAGTATTTCTAAAATCTCCAATTGAAAAGTGGCTAATCAAATCATCTAAACAACTGACCATCAATGCAAAAGAGAGTATCACCAAATTGCAAAAGAAGGCATTTGTTGCTGTAACGACGAGGACTGGGATAAAGGAGTCAGAACTCAAACAAGACCTACCTTATAATCGGACAGAGGTCTTGGCAAAGGAACAGCGGCCATCATTATCCATACAGAATCTGATAAACGTTAACCGCTTTAGCAGTTTGGCACGACTAGTCAAGACAATTGTCTGGGTTTGGAGAGCGGCAAAGAAATTCATCAGGAAAAATCAAGCACCAAGTAATCCAAAGTGGGAGGCAGTCTGCTCAACTGGGGTAATCTCCATTAGAGAACGACAAGAAGCTCTCAGGGACATATTTCTTGCTGCTCAAATGGGTGCCAACTTTCCCAACACAACCACAGATAGTTTGGTGGTTTATCGAGACAAAGAGTGGATTATTAGTCTGTGGCGGCAGAATACAGATCTTCAGAGAAGACAGAGTTGCAGTTCCCATCATACTCCATGATGCCTGGGTGTCAAAACTGTTGGGTCGAGAAGCCCACAAAACTGCACATGACGGAATTGCTGGAACCCTCTTGAGGATGAGACAGAAGGCCTGGGTTGTAAAAGGATGGAGAATTGCCCAAAAGATCATTAATACCTGTAGAGAAACACGTGGAAAATCAAACCAGAGAGGAATAAAGCTCCAGATGTACCAAGTACGACAACAGGATTGCGATCTTCCCAGTGGTTCATGGAAAGATCAAGTGGGAGGTGTGAAGTCAAATCAGAAAAATTAAAAAATTAAAAATAAAAAAATAAAAAACTACATGCAGTCACATGGACCTAAAAGTGGGACGGACAATGAGAGAACAGGAAGCAGAAGAAAAGAGGAAGAGGGAGCCAAACAAATGGTAGTGGTGGACTCTTGACAAGAGATCTTAGTCAACCTGTGTGGAACTGGATGAATCTGTGAACGGGTGAAGAGGCAGCCGGTAAGACTAACCATAGTGTTTGTAAGATTGAACTTCAAGGCTGCCTACATCCCTCCAGCTGGGCTTCCAGGGTGTCGGTCGACTAATTAGCACCCATTAGCAGCAACATATGAACTGAATATTAACTGAAGTGGTGGATTGTGGTGGAGAAACCTGGAGTTGATTAATTGTTTATCATTGAAACGATTGTTGTGTTGTTGGGTGGTGGATTTGAATGTTAAATTATGAAAGTTATTAAATATGTATATGATTAACATTAAAAAGTAGATGTTTAACATTAAAAAGTAGATTGTTTAATAAATGTAAATGTTATGTAGGTAAATGTTATATAGAAGGAAAATGAACTTGAAATGCACTTTAAAGTTAAAGAGTTTACTGTAAGTAGTTGCTGGTTCATTTAATTTAGACAACTTTGTGGGTTTAATTCACGATAGGTTGCTCAGTATTATTTATATAATTTATTTTCTGTGTAATTGAGTGAAAAATAATTTATGTAAACTTATATTTAAAAGTAATTGTATGTTCCTTTGGGTTTGTTTAAAGGTTTTTACCTGCTTCTGGACCAAATAGGAGCATTTCTTGACACTAATAAATGAATGGTGGTCAAAAAGAAGAAAATTGCTTGGTCCTTTGCGTAAGACCCTGTTAAATCAAGTTTGCATGAATTTATTCATCCCTTCTCAAGTGGGGAAGCCGCACACAGTTTAAGAAGATAACTTGACACTGTGTAAGCAGAAAAAATATACACCGATTGGTTTCGAAGCTATTTATAACATAAACAGAAATAAAACCAGAAGCTAACACGAGACGAGTCCGTCTCTGAAAACACACGAATAAAAAATCGAATCTCATCTCAAATATTTCCTCCAGGCCAAGTACATTAAAGCTCATATAATTACACTGTGTAAGCAGAAAAAATATACACTGATTGGTTTCTAAGCTATTTATAACGTAAACAGAAATAAAACCAGAAGCTAACTGAAGCTAATGCTACTAAAATATCTTTTTTTTTTAATCCCAAACATCTAATAAAGCTACTCACTTGCAAACGTCCATACTGTGATTACATTCTGTAAGTTTCAAAAATATCCACCGAGTGGTTTCTGAGCTATTTATAACGTAATAAACAGAAGTTAACTGAAGCTATGCTAATAAAAGATTGTTTTTTTTTAAAAATCTCAAACATCTAATAAAGCTACCGTACTCACTTGTAAACGTCCACACTCTGATTACATTCTGTAAGTTTCAGAGAAATCCGCTGAGTGGTTCTTGACTTATCTTGCAAACAAACAGCTAAGAAACACAGAGCTAAAAGAAGTTACCTCCAGACCGGGAGGCCGATAGTCAGTCCAGCAGAGGAGTGTACTCCTCTGGCAGTGTCCCCTAGCAGCTGAAACTGGTACTGCACTGCCCCCTAGCGGCCAAAAGTGGTACTGCACCATTTTCTGCCAAAGTGATAACTGAGGCAAAAATTGGTCTAAAAATATGGAAAAAATTCCATAAATAGGTTGCACTGGTGTATAGGTTGCAGGCCTTGAAAAAAACATAAAAAGGTGCGACCTATACACCGGAAAATATGGTAGGTCCCAATCAGGGGTCAAAGTCCTGCTGGGGGGTCTCTTCTTCAATACGCCCTTCATGAACCGTATCATGAGAGGGTGTGCACCGGGTGTCTTTCCCCCCCAGCCTTCGTGGCATGCCGAGATGGCTGATAAAAACACCTTAATTGTGGAAAATGAGTGGCCTTTTTCCAGCAGGTCCTGTAGAAAGGTAAGAAGCTGGACCAGGTCACAGGAATAAGGGACAATATTCCTTTCCATGCACCAAGCCTCAAAAACACACCATTTACGAGTGTAGAGAGTCTGTGTTGATGTTGCTCTCACTCCCTGGATCGTGTTTACCACGTTGTTGGGGAGGCCTGAAGCCATCAGTTTTCCTCTCAGCAATCAAGCTGAGATTTGCCACAGTCCTGGGCATAAGTAGAGAGGCTGCTCGTGTGGTTGAGACAGCAGACCACTGAATGGGAGCAGCTGTCAGTGTATCAGCATTAAGTACACCTCCGAGGGCCATGGGCCCTGTGGCTATCTGGGGGCCAACCATATTAGGGAGGGGACCCTCCTGTATGTGTGCTCCCACGTCCCCCGAACTGGGGATGCTAGGGGAGAGGTGCAATGCATTGCCTCTGCTGGCCAGCCGTGGGCCAGAACGTCTGTTTTTGCTTCGTTTAGTGAGAGGCACGGGACGTAGGGCGTGCAGGTTTTGTATGCGAACAGACCTCCGGATTCCAGGCCGCTCCGTGGCTGGATCTGGTTCACAAGCCTCCGGCTCCGCCACTGCTCTGGAGCTGGCTTTGATTCCAGGGAGCTGTATCAGGCACGCTTCCCCTAAGGACGTGTTTTGACCAAGGTGGTGGTGACCCATACGCCCAGAAATACGGTAATCTGGGTGCTTTTCTGCAATATTATGACGGAGCTGAAAACCTCCCGATGAGGGGACGTTATTTAAAGGCACAGTTGGGCTAGTGCGCTGAGCTTGGTCACATATTTCATGTCCACCGGTCGAGTTCGGCCTGCTGGCTGTACAGGTTGGAAAGCCAGTTCCATTTTGAGGGCCTAAGCTGTACAATTTTATTTTCCTGCTCAGCACCCACAGACCTGGACGATTTCACTAGGTCCAGGCTTGCTTGGGCACGAGGAAGAATGATCTGAGTCGGCCCAGGTGCATTTCCTGTATTGTAACAACATTCACTTACAATTTCTGCAGCATTATTAATGTCTCCTCTGTCTGCATGTGTGCACGGCCCGGGTCTGCAGGCTTCTGTTGCAGCGCCCCCGTGGCTCAGTGCGGTCATCCGTTGAAATGCAGCCGGGGGCCATGGCAGTATGTCATCATGGTCACCGTGTTCAGTCGACACGCCCTCCGGGCATGCAGACGTGCTGTGAGCATGGGGAATTTGTGTATTCTCGGCCCCCGAGTTCCAGCGGCGATGGGGGGGTCAGACGAGGATGTACCATATAGGCGAACGAGGCGGTTGCCTGGGGCCCCCAATCAGCAGGGGTCCCTAATCAGCAGGGGCCCCGGACCCGCCCCGCCTCGGCCAGTCACCTACATCCCTAACATTGCTCCTGCTTGTTAATGTACGTTTAACATAAAAATAATTATAGTTACGATGAAAACGATCATTAAAAACGCAATACAAAAAACGGTTGATTTCTGTACACCCCTACTAAAATGGACTATTCCATCATGACATCACCCAAAAATCAGGAAGTGCTATATGCTGCTTGAGTGAGAAGTGGGAGAGAGGAGACAGAAAAAAGATGAAGCCAACGCGAAGATACGAAAGCGGAGCGGAAAAACGTAAAAAGCGTGAAAAAACCAAAATGTATGTTTCTACACTACCGAAAGTGACAAAGTTTTTAATACCATACCATACCATACCATTTTATTTATAAAGCACTTTAAACAGGAACAAGTCCACACCAAAGTGCTGGACAAACAAACACGCAACAGGCAACACAGACAATGAAGTACAACACGAAAAACATAAAAACATTGCAGATCATAAATCAAACGATCCAATACAAATCAGCTGGCATTGAAAGCAATGGAGTAGTAGTGAGTTTTTAACCGGGATTTGAAAACCGAGAGGGAGGGGGCCTGTTTGATGAGCAGCGGTAACTCGTTCCAGAGTCTTGGGCCTGCTACAGAGAACGCCCTGTCACCCCTGCGCTTAAGGCGAGTTTCTGGAACTATTAAGAGTACCTGATCCTCTGACCTCAAAGCACGTGGAGGGACATATGGGTGTATCAGATCCGAGAGATAGGCGGGGGCGAGACTGTTCAGCGATTTGTAGACATACATGAGAATTTTGAATTGGATTCGAAGATGAACCGGTAGCCAGTGAAGGGAGGCCAAGACTGGTGTAATGTGCTCTCTTTTGCGTGTGCTGGTTAAAAATCGGGCAGCTGCGTTCTGAACCAGTTGT
>JBBPBX010030366.1:0-17747 GCA_038048925.1 Garcialebias charrua
AGATCCAGTCTCCGTGAAACAAAGTCCACACACCGTTTTGGATGTGCGCTCGTGTTTTTAACAAGTCACAACGTTCCCAAACAAACAGGAGACCGCAGCGAGATGCTAAACCTAGCTTAATGCTAACGTGTGCTACAAGACACCGGGCGGTCGCATAGACTGACGTCACTCCTGTCTTTTTTTTTATCGCTCCCCCCGAGACGCATTGGCGAAATAAAATAAAATTACAGTTCTACAGAAAATGGCAAAAAAGTAACGCACAATAATTTGGAGTGAGTAACTTATAATCTGATTACTGGATTTTCAAATAGCAACGCGTTAGATTACACGTTACTGAAAAAAGTGGTCCGACCAGAGTAACGCGTTACTTTGTAACGCGTTAGTGACATCACTGAGTATAACATAGCGCTCTCTTTTAAGTGTTTGAACGTGACGTAGCCATATGCTAACAACGTAGTTTTTACTGACTCGTTTGCAAACGCACAATTTTCAAACTAAAATCCCTGCGATACCAGGACATTTAAGTAAGATGATAAAAATGACTCTGGACCCATTTCTGCTCGACTTGGACGAACATAAATTATTTTAATTAAACAAACGGCTATTGAACTGACCAAAGCTAATGTTGCTTTCTGATTTTGAAAAAAAACAAAACAAAAGTTGTAAAAATGCATTAGGGTTTCATTCCATCCACCAAAAACTTAAACAAAACTGAAAATATAGGTAAATTTCAACAATAATAATTACAAATGACTGAAAAAGTAATAAAAAGATTGCTACTTACTTACTCCCACCCTCCCGATCCAAGCGAGTAAAAAAGAAATGGCGTCTGTGAAATTCTTCCAGATTCTTCCAGAAGCAGAAGTACCCGGATGTTCAAAGTTACACTCGTCTGTGTTAAAAACCGTCAGCTCTTGACATTTAACCCCCGTACTATGGCATAACATTTGCATTGAGTTATTAATGGTGAATTTAACACCAAAGTCTCAACACTGTACTCTAATATGTGCTAACACTGATATTTTAACACTGGTGAATTTGCTGGGCATGTATATTTGAAATGAAAATAATTAATAAAACTTTAAAAAAGAAATAGTTTTATGTATACAGTTTAGCAATCTTGCCTGGGGTCAAAGTTCAGAATCAGACCACTCCCCATTTCTGCAGCAGCTTAGCTACAATCTAGTTTTACATCCCAGGGGGGAAAATGGCAGAAAAACATAAGAAAACACATTTGCACAGTGACTGGGAGGAAAAGGTATTTCACAGTGTTGAAAAACAAGTGTGTCTGCTTCTCATTATTGGTTGTGCGACAGCAAAACACAACGTGGAGCAACACTTCATCAGCTAACACACTAGCTTCAATGCTAACTAGCCCCCTGGTGGCTCTCAACAGGCAGAAGAATGTCAGAGGCAGCTTTGAGCAGGCAGATGTTTTTCATGAGGCATTTTCAGGTATGGAGCTCTTGAAAGAAGCAATGATGAAATATGTGAAAAATAATTTATTTAAAAGAGTAAAAGATGCTTTGGTTAGTTAAAATGATTTTACATGTACATCACTTTGTTGCAGCTGTGGTTGTTTTAAAGGGCTTTATAAATAAAAAGTATTATTATTAAAAATGCAGATCTGTGGATCAATGCTGTCACATGATTTCTTTAAAAATGTCTGTTTATTATACAAACCAGATTCCCCAAAAGTTGGGACACTAAACAAATTGTGAATAAAAACTGAATGCAATAATGTGGAGGTGCCAACATCTAATGTTTTATTCAGAATAGAACACAAATCACAGATTAAAAGTTTCATTTTAAGGGAAAAATATGTTTCAAAATTTCATGGTGTCAACAAATCCCAAAAAAGTTGGGACAAGTCCATTTTTACCACTGTGTGGCATCCCCCTTCTTCTTACAACACTCAACAGACGTCTGGGGACAGAGGAGACCAGTTTCTCAAGTTTAGAAATAGGAATGCTCTCGCATTCATGTCTAATACAGGCCTCTAACTGTTAATAGTCTTGGGCCTTCTTTGTCGCACCTTCCTCTTTATGATACGCCAAATGTTCTCTGTAGGTGAAAGATCTGGACTGCAGGCTGGACATTTCAGTACCGGATCCTTCTCCTGCGTAGCCATGAATTTGTGATTGCTGCAGAATGTGGTCTGGCATTATCTTGTTGAAAAATGCAGGGTCTTCCCTGAAAGAGATGACGTCTAGATGGGAGCATATGTTGTTCTAGAACCTGAACATAGTTCTCTGCATTAATGGTGCCTTTCCAGACATGCAAGCTGCCCATGCCACAAGCGCTCATGCAACCCCATACCATCAGTGATGCAGGCTTCTGAACGGAGCGTTGATAACAACTTGGGCTATCCTTGTCCTCTCTGGTGCGGATGACATGGCGTCCCAGTGTTCCATAAAGAACTTCAAATTGTGACTCATCTGACACAGAACAGTCTTCCATTTTGACACACTCCATTTTAAATGACCCCTGGCCCAGTGCAAATATCTGTGCTTGTGGAGCTTGAGTAGAAATGGCTTCCTCTTTGCACTGTAGAGTTTCAGCTGGCAATGGCGGATGGCACGGTGGATTGTGTTCACTGACTATGCTTTCTGGAAATATTCCTGAGCCCATTCTGTTATTTCCTTGACAGTGGCATTCCTGTTTGAGGTGCAATGATGTTTACGGGACCGGAGATCACGAGCATCCAGTAGAGTTTTACAGTCTTGACCCTTACACACGGCAATTGTTCCAGATTCTCTGAAACTTTTGATGATGCTATGCACGGTTGATGATGATAACTTAAAAGTCTTTGCTATTTTACGCTGGGTAACACCATTCTGGTATTGCTGCACTATCTTTCTGCGCAACAATGGTGGAATTGGTGATCCTTTTACTATCGTGGCTTTTGAGAGATACTGACACTCTGAGAAGCTCTTTTTATACCCAATCATGTTGTCAATTGACCTAATTACAGTAGTGTTAATTGGTTTTCCAGCTGTTCATTCATTATGCTCAATTTCCTTTTTCCAGCCACTTATTGCTACTTGTCCCAACTTTTTTGGGATTTGTTGACATGCTGAAATTTTGAATCAACACATTTTTCTTTAAAAATGTTACATTTACTCAGATTAAACTTTTGATCTGTCATCTATGTTCTATTATGAATAAAATATTGACATTTGCCATCTCCACATCATTGCATTCAACTTTTATTCACAATTTGTTTAGTGTCCCAAATTTTTTGGAATACGGTTTGTTTTACATTACTGATATTTTGTATCAGCAAGAGTTGAGAGTTAATCTGAAATGTTACAAACACAACAGTTAGTGCAAACAGGGCTTGATTGGAAGATTTTATTCTTAATAGTTTCTTAAAAAATGCTACAGATTTGTTATGGTACGTCCACACCGAACAGCTTTTCAACGGCAAAAAAGCTCGTCACGCACGCAAGTGGACGCACTGGACCCAGTGGTGTCCAGACCAGAACGCGAAGCTGTGGCGGCGTGGGGGGGGTGGGAGGAGCTTACCGGCATACCGAGTTCCTCACTGCACTCCGCCAGGCAAAAGGACCTTTTTATTTCTGTCTCTGTAGAGCAGACTTGACTGGTCGTAAAGGACTTGTCGCGAACACACAGCTACAATGAGTTTCTCTTCCATAGTACACGACTTTGCGGGTTTTTTCTGTGTCCCACAAACAATACGTCACATAGTTGCGCAATACCCGTCCCCTCATTTCCGCGTCACATAGCGGACTCTCCCCCTCTCTCCTCCCCCCGACTCTCCCTGATTGGTTGACACACGCGTTCACGAGTTTGTACGGCGAAATCAGCATGTTCAAGGCGTGCTTTGGAGGCTGACGCGGGTTCACGTGCACGGAAAACGCTTTCCAGCACGCTCAACACGCACGTGACGTGACGCCAAGACACGCACGTGACGTGACGCCCGACGCCAAGACACGCCTGGAGGCGCGTCCCCCATTGACTTTGCATGTAAACCGGACGCTCCTGCAGTTGAAAACGTGTTCGGTCTGGATGTACCATAAATAGTAAAAGGCATATTTTGAATGAATGTTACAAATGTGTTCATTTCTACAAAACAGTTAATAAAATATTTATGAAACACAATGAATTTCAAATGTTACAGATTGAGTTTAACATAAAAGAAATATTGTTTTATGTTTAAAGATCAATTAATAATGCCCCTTTTCCACCGGTCGGCACGGGTAGGATATTACGTCATATGTGCGTCGCAGACACCCCCTTTACGCCTTCCCCACCGGATATTCCGAGCTGCCCCGCGCCAGATTTTTGGTGTGGTTTCAGAGGGGTGCCAACGCGTGCTCATCCGCTCCGGAAGGAGGAGTCTATGTGGACTCGAGCTGTTTTCACAGAAGAGAGGGAAGCAAACACGGAAGGACTTTACATGAATAACACGGTAAAAACAATTATTTGTTTTTAAAATTATAGCAAAGATGGGTTTTCAGCTGAACGTGTCCTTAAAGGGGACCACACATGCAAAATTCACTTTTTAATGTTTTTTTACTAAACTTTGGGTATTTACTTCATAAAAAAACAGTCCTTGTGCCAAAAAAATGCACCCAGTGGTTTATTTACTCTAAGTAGATTTATTTATTTTTGATAAATACACCAGGATTCACACTTCCTGCATTTATTGACGTCACAAGCCGCCAGCCAATCAGATCAAACCTGAGTCCAGCCCCTCACCTAGCAACCCCTGGTTAGGCTCAACCCACTTCTGTATTAAACACATGACTGTTGTTTTTCATGATTTCATCTCATCTTTTGTTTATATGTTCTTAATTTCATGTGTACAGCACTTTGTTGCAGCTGTGTTTTTTTAAATGGCTTTATAAATAAAGTATAATTGTTATTTTTATGTTTTAGTTCAATTTTTAGTGTATTTGCGATCGCTGCCAACGCGCAGCCGGCAAAAATTAAACGAGCGGACCACAGGCGGAAGGACCGGGTTCGACGGGACCCTCTTCCGGCGCGATGGAGCGGAGCTTCAACTGTACAGCCTTGCAGCAGCCTCGCAGCAGGCTCGCAGCAAGAGGACCTTCTCCTTACAGATTAATTTACGGGAGACACTTGGTGAACTTTGTGTTGTCTTCACTGGAACAGCGATAACTCCCAAAATCTCATCGCGTGCAACGAGCGGAGCTGGCGAAAACCGGAAGAGGAACAAGCTAACATTAGCTTCGGATTCGGGTGGTCTAATGCTAAAAGGAGCAGCAAACTGCGGCGCGCTCAGACGGGTTTCGGTAAGTTATCTTAAGCTAACACTAACAGTAAGTCAAATGAGTAATAAAAAAAGAGCTAATTTTAAAACAACAACACATTACAGATACTGGCTGTTACAGAGGGCGTGAACAGATCGTTGAAGGGCGTGGACTTCAAGAAACCGGTCGTTCAAAACGAAAGTTAAAAATGGCAGAATTAAAAAGGGTATAATTGATTATCTAATAATTATTTTGTGCATTAAATTGAAGGAATAGGGTCTGGATATCCCACAGAAATACCATAAAAATTTAAAAAATACATCTGAGGTCCCCTTTAATAAAATCACGTACTGCTCAAAACTGCAGGAATTTAAAAAGTAGGATCGCCACGAGCAACGCGCGCGGGCGGCTTTATGTCTTTAAAATGTAGCTCAATGAACAGATATAAAAATATATTTCATAGCTGACTTTATAGTACGAGGGCTCCTGAGCTCAACCACTCTTAAATATTGTCACGTAATGGTCAAATCTGCTGCATTTAAAGTAGGTTCGCTTTGACTTCTTCCAAGCCTGTGCGTGCACTACGAAAATAAATTATAAAAATTTGAATATTAATTCAAATAACTCCAACGGGTTACAGTCAGTACATGAACATCTTGTGGTTACACTAAATTAGTTTGGATAATATAAGTGGTGTGTTTTTTTTAGGTATTTCATGATAAGTGTAACAAAGTACAGTACTATGGCGAAAATAATTGAAGCTAGCTTGACACATTTATGTCTATAAAACATTGAATATTAATTCAAATAACTCCAACGGGTTACAGTCAGTACATGAACATCTTGTGATTACACAAAATTAGTTTGGAGAATATAAGTGGTGTGGTTTTTTAGGTATTTCATAAGTGTAACAAAGTACTATGGCGAAAATAATTGAAGCTAGCTTGACACATTTATGTCTATAAAACATTGAATATTAATTCAAATAACTCCAACGGGTTACAGTCAGTACATGAACATCTTGTGGTTACACTAAATTAGTTTGGATAATATAAGTGGTGTGGTTTTTTAGGTATTTCATGATAAGTGTAACAAAGTACTATGGCGAAAATAATTGAAGCTAGCTTGACACATTTATGTCTATAAAACATTGAATATTAATTCAAATAACTCCAACGGGTTACAGTCAGTACATGAACATCTTGTGATTACACAAAATTAGTTTGGAGAATATAAGTGGTGTGGTTTTTTAGGTATTTCATAAGTGTAACAAAGTACTATGGCGAAAATAATTGAAGCTAGCTTGACACATTTATGTCTATAAAACATTGAATATTAATTCAAATAACTCCAACGGGTTACAGTCAGTACATGAACATCTTGTGGTTACACTAAATTAGTTTGGATAATATAAGTGGTGTGGTTTTTTTTAGGTATTTCATAAGTGTAACAAAGTACTATGGCGAAAATAATTGAAGCTAGCTTGACACATTTATGTCTATAAAACATTGAATGTTAATTCAAATAACTCCAACGGGTTATAGTCAGTACATGAACATCTTGTGATTACACTATATTAGTTTGGATAATATAAGTGGTGTAGTTTTTTAGGTATTTCATGACAAGTGTTACAAAGTACTATGGCGAAAATAATTGAAGCTGGCTTGACGCATTTATGTCTATAAAACATTGAATATTAATTCAAATAACTCCAACGGGTTACAGTCAGTACATGAACATCTTGTGATTACACTAAATTAGTTTGGATAATATAAGTGGTGTGGTTTTTTAGGTATTTTATGATAAGTGTTACAAAGTACTATGGCGAAAATAATTGAAGCTAGCTTGACACATTTATGTCTATAAAACATTGAATATTAATTAAAATAACTCCAACAGGTTACAGTCAGTACATGAACATCCTGTGATTACATTCTGTTAGTAAAAAAAAAAAAACAGTTTCTGGACTAAATTAACCACATTTTTCTTTTACAGTCAACAGAAGAAAATCACCAGAATTCAACAACCTCTGTGTCGTCTTCTGGAGGAAGCCGTGAGACACCAGATGGAAATTCGTTACTTCTGTTTGTCACTTCAAACTTTTCCTATTAAACGTTATATTTTCTTAAGTGGTGTCCTCGAACATTCAATTTCCTAAACTTATTTTACAATGTGAAGTGTGTATAGTGTTTAAATCCATACTGGAAGTTAAGAGAACTTTCCATTTGCATTTGACCTTTAAAGAATCATAACATAAAGATTATTAGAATCTGCTCAACTGTTATTACGTTATAAATTATTTGGTTCTAGGATGAAGTCAGACAAAAACAGTCAAAAGTGGCCAAAGTCCTTTGGACAGTTTAAAGTTAAAGTTCACAGACCATCCATCTACCCATCCATCATCCATCCATCATCTGCGCCCAGCAGCAACTTTACCAGGGAGACACAGGCATCAACATCCACCCCTTCAGCTCCTCAAGGTGTTCACAGACCATCCATCCATCCCATCATCTGCACCCAGCAGCAGCTTTGCCAGGGAGACACTGGCAGTTTCAATGACCTCTGGTCATTCCGTATGTTGCGGGAGTTTCAGAGACATTGAGACGTTTATTCTCTAAACACAACGTCCCAGTGGCTTTTAAACCCCAAAATACATTACGGCAAAGACTGGTTCATCCCAAAGATCCAGTCCCCCGGCACAAACAGAGTAATATTGTGTATGCTGTTCAGTGTCAGGAGGGCTGTGATCAGTCTTATATCGGGGAAACTAAACAGCCACTGGCCAAAAGGATGGCCCAGCACAGAAGATCAACATCATCAGGTCAGGACTCTGCGGTCTACACTCATCTCCAGGCCAGCGGTCACTCTTTCAGGGATGAAGATGTTCACATCCTTGATAGAGAGGAACGATGGTTTGAGAGAGGAGTAAAGGAGGCCATCTTTGTGAAAAGAAACCGTCCATCATTAAACAGGGGTGGAGGCAGGGTTGCCAGATCTCTAGACCGAAAGAAGCGATCAGCTCCTTCAAAACAAGCACAAACAAGCGACTCGCTCTTTCAAAAAAAGCCCCAAAAAAGCACACCATCCCATTGTGTAAAAAAAGGCAGTTTTAAACAGTATAAACATATTTATTATGGCATTACATATAACAAGCAAAATTATACATTAAAGAACGTATTCAGTCTAAAAAATAAAAATACATTTTGCATTTTTCTCCCATCTGTGGTCGTGGTCGGATCCAGTCTTGAAGAGCACGCTCTTTCTCCCAATCTTTATTATATTTTTTTCCATATTTACCCCACTTAGAGCTCATATTAGCGTTGTCTTGTCTAGACATTTCACTAAATTCTTTAGTTTGTAGCAGGTCGCTTTTGTAAATGAGCCCTCGAGGCTCAATGAGATTTACCTGACTAAATAAAGGTTGAATGAATGAATGAATAGACAAAGAATAAATAACAATGTTGCATTCGCGTGTAGTCGGATGTCCCGTGAAGAAACACGGTTTTTAATTTTAAACTCACTTTGAAAGTAATTTTCATTAATTTATCATTTTGTTTGCTAAAAACTAACATAGTTGAATGATACAAGATATATATGTTGTGTCACTATATGCTGCTCATGCTGACTCATCATTAATTGCTCGCGCTTATATAGTTTTACCGGCTCTGACTGTCGCTTGCGCCAACTGCACCTGAACGTAACACATCTGCCTTGACATAACATATGTGGAAGGGGGGCGTGACAAACTACCTACCACTCGCATTACTGCTCGACTGAAAAACAAGCACAAATAAGCGACTCAATGTCCGCGAGAAGCCCAAAAAACCGCCACAAGCGGCTGATCAAATTTGAAAGCGACTCCAGGGAAAAACAAGCCCAATGCCGCTTGAAATAAGCGGACTTGGCAACTATGAGGCCTCCGGGTTCAACTGTCTCCCTCTTATGCCCCTTTTCCACCGGTCGGCTCGGGTCGGATGTTACGTCATATGTGCGTCGCAGAGACCCCCTTTCATCCTTTCCCACCGGATATTCCGAGCTGAGCCGCGCGAGATTTCCTGAGATTTTCGGGCCGGTTTCAGAGGGGTACTGAAGCGAGCTCACCCGCTCCGGAAGTAGGAAGGAGGAGACGAGAGCTGTTTTCACGGAAGCGAGGGACGCGATCACTGCAGGACTTTTACATGATAAACACGGTAAAAACAATTATTATTTTTTAAATTTATAGCAAAGATGGGTCTTCAGCTGAACGTGTCCTTAATAAAATCACGTACTGCTCAAAACTGCACGATTTTAAAAAGTAGTTTCGCCACGAGCAACACGCGGCGCGCGGGCGGCTTTATGTCTTTAAATGTAGCTCAATGAACAGATATAAAATATATTTCATAGCTGACTTTAATAGTACGAGGGCTCCTGAGCTTAACCACGCTTTAATATTGTCACGTAGTGGTCAAATATGCTGCATTTAAAGTAGTTTCGCTTTGACTTTTTCCAAAACCTGTGTTTGCACAACGAAAATAAATTATAAAAATTCGAATTTTATTTCAAATAACTCCAACAGGATACATTTCGTATATGAACATGTTGTGATCACACTAGATTTTTTTGAAAAATATCAGCTATGTGGTTTTTGATAGAATTGATAATATGTGATACAAAGTAGAAGGGAGAAAATAATGGACGTAGGTTGACACATTTATGTCTATAAAACATTGAATTTTATTTCAAATAACTCCAACAGGATACATTTCGTATATGAACATGTTGTGATCACACTAGATTTTTTTGAAAAATATCAGCTATGTGGTTTTTGATAGAATTGATAATATGTGATACAAAGTAGAAGGGAAAATAATGGACGTAGGTTGACACATTTATGTCTATAAAACATTGAATTTTATTTCAAATAACTCCAACAGGATACATTTCGTATATGAACATGTTGTGATCACACTAGATTTTTTTGAAAAATATCAGCTATGTGGTTTTTGATAGAATTGATAATATGTGATACAAAGTAGAAGGGAGAAAATAATGGACGTAGGTTGACACATTTATGTCTATAAAACATTGAATTTTATTTCAAATAACTCCAACAGGATACATTTCGTATATGAACATGTTGTGATCACACTAGATTTTTTTGAAAAATATCAGCTATGTGGTTTTTGATAGAATTGATAATATGTGATACAAAGTAGAAGGGAGAAAATAATGGACGTAGGTTGACACATTTATGTCTATAAAACATTGAATTTTATTTCAAATAACTCCAACAGGATACATTTCGTATATGAACATGTTGTGATCACACTAGATTTTTTTGAAAAATATCAGCTATGTGGTTTTTGATAGAATTGATAATATGTGATACAAAGTCTTTATTGTGTTCTTCTTCTAGTGGTGGCTAGTACTGTAGTAAATAGCTTGAGGAACACTACTGCCACCATGTGGTAAGACGAGTAGGATTCTGGACCCCGCCCACAGAAGGGGTACAAAAAAGCTGTGGAAACAGAACATAGATGTGACCCGACCCGAACTGAGCCGACCTGAGCCGATCCAACCCGAGCCGAGCCGAGCGGTGGAAAAGAGGCATTACAATGCTGTGATTGCTAGTATCACTCAGCCCTCTGTGAATAGCAAACAACCATCAGGGTGCTAATGATCCATTGTTAGGCTGATGGCCCTCCTTGATCATGTGAGCAGCTGGTTTCAGGCTGTCATCAGCCAACTGGTTGTGTAACACTGTGAGAGGGTGCTATTTATAAGACTGAGCTGAACACAGCAACTCAGACTGAGGAAGTCTTTCGGACGAAAGACGAAACGTTTCTACATTTTTTTTTTTTTGCTTTGTTTTGTTTTATTTTTTGAATGTCCAGAGGACCAGACTTAGCTTTTTTAGATACAGCTCATGAGGTACTCATTAAAGCATGACATCTCTTTCACAACATTCTGTCAAAGCCTTTATTGTGTTCTTCTTCTAGTGGTGGCTACTAGTAAATAGCTTGAGGGAACACTACTGCCACCATGTGGTAAGATGAGTAGGATTCTGGACCCCGCCCACAGAAGGGGTACAAAAAAGCTGTGGAAACAGAACTTAGATGTGACCCGAGCTGAGCCGATCTGATCCGACCCGTGCCGACCGGTGGAAAAGGGGCATAAGTCATTTGTTATGCCCCCTTGTTTAGGACTTGAACCAATCTCAGCTGCTTTTGTGTGAAGGCAGGGGACACCCAGGACAGGTCTCCAGTCTATCAGAGAGACAGACAAAGAGACAAACAACCATCCACACTCCCAGTCACAACTACAATTTACAGTCGTACAGAAGAGCCCAAAAAGATTCAAGTAAAGTCAACTTTATTGTCAGAACTGCAATATGGACAGGACATACACAGGATTGAAATTGCGTTTCTCTCAGTCCCTCGGTGCAACAGTAACCATCTAAACACTAAAACATTTAATAAACATAAGCATAAAATAGTAAAAGTGTAACACTGTCCTGAGTTTTTCATAGTAGTATAAAAGTATGAAAATTTACACCAACACTGAAACACCAAACACCCAATGAACATAAGCATAAAATGAAATAATAAAAGTGTAATACTGTCCTGAGTTTTTTCATAGTAGTATAAAAAGTATATCTATAAAATAAACTGAAGGTTCTAGCATTGACATTTGCAAAGAGTGGCACAGCAGCATATGAGTTAATGTACACAGTATATGTATGAGGTAGTTGGTGTTGGTATGTTGGTATTGGTAGTTCTCTATTCTCTATTTAGAGTTCTAATCACTAATTATCAATAATAGTTGATCATATTTACCAAGCTAAATCCTTACTGATAATCATTGTGTGGAGTCTTTAAAAATACTGATCAGATGTGATCAGGCAGTCATGTATTCACGTGTGTAAATGTATTATTATTATTACTATAATTACAGTTGAGCTGTGCAAATTTGTCCCACTGAAGTAGCTCTCGGTCTCAAAAAGGTTGGTGACCCCTGTGCTACAGTTAACTGTATTAGTCAAGTCAACTTTATTTGTAGAGCAGATTGAAAACAGAAACTTTTATCAAAGTGCTTGACAACAACAACAATGGGAGTCAAATGAATTTAAAAATACCAACCACTAATGAAAATACTGAAGAATCAATAAAATAATTTAAAACGTAGATGCACAGAACAAAACAAATGAAAAACACCAAATCAACTCACACTGTGTGAAATGGAGCCAAGATGGTCTAGTGGCAGGGCTTTTGACTTGGGACCCGAAGGACGCGGGTTCGCGCCCCGGCCACTACCCACCTTGGGGTGTCTATGAGTGCACACCTATTTCTCCAGCTCCCCGGGCGCTTTCGGGCTGCTCACTGCACCACCTGGTAGGTGGTTGGGTTAAATGCAGAGACGAATTTTGTCTGTGTATGGGAAACATACGCAGATGACAGGAAAAGACATTATTATTATTATTATTATTATTAAATGCCTGTGAGAACAGATGAGTTTTTAGCAGAGATTTGAAGGGAGGTGGCCTGTCTGATGTTGGGGGGCAGGTTGTTCCAGAGTTTGGGGCCCATGACTGAAAATGCCCGATCTCCTCTGAGCTTCAGTCTTGTTTTAGGAACAGCCAAACGCAGCTGATCAGATGATCTCAGGGCCCGGGAGGGAGCGTATGGTTCCAGATGAGTTCCAAAACCTACGTACTCAATGTTTATTCATGCTTAATAACTCATGAATTAACTATGCTATCTATATTTGTAAATGCTCAAATTAATGTGCTTTCACCACATGTATTAAATGCGTACTAATTGTTAAATAATGTTTGAATTCACTATCTATTAATCCTGCAATGCATCATTAATTAAGGCAGTTGCTAGTAGTTACTTAAGTGTATTTGTGAACCCTTCTAAAGTGAAGACTATTCATTCTTTATTAAGGTTTTGTTAATGTTGAATAAATCCTAAATAGCCACAAGTTATTTTTCACTTGTGGAAATCAGACAAAAATCAAAGCAGGAGACGTTGAATACCAAAAACAGGTTTGTATTGACATTTTCTAAAAGTCAATAAAACATACATCTGTCAGTTAGATGTTCCCACCGCTAGTTAGAACGACTCCGTCACGTTTTGCAAAATAAAGAAACCGAGTAGGACTCGCTGCAGAAGCCTGCAGTTTAACAAAACCGAACTACGTCCACACCGACAAATTAGTCTTTCCTCTCATCAGTGATGTTGTCTGCTTTCTCTTCGCTTGTGAAACTTTGTTCAGTCACATTCTGACGGTCATGAGCACTCGTTTGACTCGTTTTGAAGCAAAAACAACGCGCTTTGGAGACTAGCTTAGCTTTTAGCCTGCTATCGCTATCGCCTGCTGTTGGAGTGAGCGCTGCGTAACAACGACGTCACCACGCACGTTTTGTGTCACAGCTTTTTCTGTCCAGAGCGGGTTGTTGAAGCAGCCGCTTCAACACGAACAGAAAAAGGAAAACATCAGTGAAACATTGTAAAATCCTTTCATTTGATTTGTGACCAAAATGTTTTGCACTACTTTTCTTTGACACAATTTTTGCCACTTTAGTGACCTGCTACAGGTTGAGTGTTTCGCTGCGTAACAACGACGTCACCACGCACGTTTTGTGTCACAGCTTTTTCTGTCCGGGCGGGTTGTTGAAGCAGCCGCTTCAACACGAACAGAAAAAGAAAAACGTCAGTGAAACGTTGTAAAATCCTATCATTTGATTTGTGACCAAAATGTTTTGCACTACTTTTCTTTGACACAATTTTTGCCACTTTAGTGACCTGCTACAGGTTGAGTGTTTCATGACCCAGGTTGGGTAAACATTTTAGATTTCCACAAGTGAAAAATAACTTGTGGCTATTTAGGATTTATTCAACATTAACAAAACCTTAATAAAGAATGAATAGTCTTCACTTTAGAAGGGTTCACAAATACACTTAAGTAACTACTAGCAACTGCCTTAATTAATGATGCATTGCAGGATTAATAGATAGTGAATTCAAACATTATTTAACAATTAGTACGCATTTAATACATGTGAAAGCACATTAATTTGAGCATTCACAAATATAGATAGCATAGTTAATTCATGAGTTATTAAGCATGAATAAACATTGAGTACGTAGGTTTTGGAACTCATTATTCTTTATGTATAAAGCGTTAATAAGTGTGTTAATTAATGAACTGGTAACAAACTGGTTGGTCCACATAAGTTGCTTACTTGGTGGGTTAACTTCAGTGTGCTTTGGACTACTCTGACTGAGGAAGCCCTCTGGAGTGAGGGTGAAACGTTTCTGCTAAAAAGAAACTGTCCAGATGAACTGATTGAGAATGAGCGGATTTGATACCTGGACTATTGAGAATTAACTTTCTTGTGTTAATTAATAGTGTATTAAGTGTGAATCATCCTTAATTAATTATGTTTTCAATGTTAATTAAATGTTTATTAATGCTTAAATAAGGCTAAATAATGTGTAGTTATTATAAAGTGTTACCAAATTATTTGTTAATAGATTGGACAAATTTGTTGATGGGCAAAATATTTTAAGTGAAAGTCAGTATGGGTTTAGAGCAAAGAAGTCTACATCTATGGCTCTCATGGAGTTTATGGAAGAAATGACTACAGCTGTCGATAACAAACAATATGGTATAAGTATATTTGTCGACTTAAAAAAGGCTTTCGATACAATAGATCACACCATTCTCCTTGAGAAATTGAATGTGTATGGCATTAGAGGACCAGCGCTGCAGTGGGTACATAGTTATTTGAATGATAGGAAGCAGTTCGTACAGATTGATGATGTAAGATCTGATTATTGTAATATCACCTGTGGAGTTCCCCAAGGCTCTGTACTTGGACCTAAGTTGTTTATTTTATATGTTAATGATTTGGTTAATGTGTCAGGACTCCTCAGATGTATCCTCTTTGCAGATGACACTACTTTCTTTTGTTTAGGTGAGGATATGAATCAGATGTTGGAATTGATGAAGAAAGAGTTTGTCAAAATACAGACTTGGTTTAAACTAAACAAATTATCATTAAATCTAGAAAAGACCCATTATATGATATTTGGTAATAAAAAGAAAGCTGCAGATGTCCAATTTGCAATTGAGGATGGAGAGATCTGTAGAGTGAGTGAGATTAAGTTCTTGGGTGTTGTCATTGATGACAAAATAACTTGGAAAAAACATGTAGACTCTGTAAAAATGAAAATTTCGAAATCCATTGCTGTACTGTATAAGGTTAGGGACCTTTTGAATGACAAAGCGTTGTATCTGTTGTATAACACCATCATTGTCCCACATTTAATTTATTGCATTAATGTTTGGGGAAAAGCATGTAAAACTATTACAAAACCCATTTTTATTTTACAGAAAAGAGCCATAAGGATTATTGCAAGAAAACACTACTGTCATCCATCTAGTATATTATTTTTTCAATTGAAATTACTGATGTTCCATGATTTAGTAGATTACCATATTTTAATGTTGATGTATAAGGCTAATAACAATGCACTACCCTTAAATATTCAGTCACATTTTGTTAAAAGATCAAGCTGTTACAATCTAAAGGGAACTGATGTATTCGTAAAGACACAATACAGAACCAGCTTGAAGGGACGGTCTACCTCAGTCCAGGGAGTTGGATTGTGGAATGACTTAGAGTGTGATATAAAAAAAGCAATGTCAATGTTTGTGTTTAAAAAAATGTTAAAAAGTGAATTGTTGAAGAAATACGTATGAAGTAGATCAATGTGTAATATCTCGAAATTTGAAAATTGAGATGTGTTATTCCTTTTTTTTCATTATTACTTAAATATAATTATTGTTTGAAATGATTTTTTATTTTGAAAAGGGGCAGACATAATAAGATATTTTCTTCTTCTGCCGCCTTTCATTTTATACATGTATTTTCTTTTTTATACAAGAAACGTGTTTGTTGTGTGTTCTTTTTTATAAAATGAATACATAAATAAATAATACAATTAAAATAAAAAACTTATTTTTGAAGGCTTTTTGTCTTAAATTACTGGCAAAGATAAGAAGGAGGAGAAAAGTGGAGGAAGAAAAGGAAGTTATCTGGAGAGTAAATTTAACCAGACATAGCACACTCTCCGGTCGACATCCGCTAGACCCCGGTCTACGTTTAGTAAACAATCAGCAACTCAATTACCTTGTGACGACAGTCCTTCTGGTAAAGAGAGGGTTTCCAGCCGTGGACATAAAAGGTTCGTTTGTCCAGTTATGTCCAAAACCGGTCTCCAGCGTGTTTACACTTTCCGCATCCCAGCGTCCGCATCTAATCGAACCAGAGTAGTAGAAAGTAGTTCCGGTTGGGTTTCAGAATAAAACATTCCTTAGAAGGAATTTTTATTCAAAGTTGGAGCCTTACGCTCGGTTCGGGTTTCACTGCTAGCGTGCAGTGAACCCTTGCTGATGGAATGAGGTCCTTGACGCATGACCACCGTTCATACAGCTTTAGGATAAGAGCTCATATCTTCATCTCTTCTCGATTCTCCAAACAGTCTGACGTTCAAGGAAGTGAATGCTTTTTAACGAGAACTTGACTTCCTGTGACTTGCTCCTTCCCAATTGGTTAGCACCCAGGAAGTAGGAGGAGATTAGGTCAGAAGGTTATTTTCAGTCAGAACAGTGAAGGTTGTTTTAGAAAAAGTTGTTTTGGAAGTGAAGAGAATACAGGCGCCAGCTTTCTGATTAACTTTCTTTACTTCGAAACAAATACTAAACAACCAGTCTGACATGTTCTTCAACTTTAGACAAAGTTAGTAATGTATCCTTCACAACCTGAAATGTAGAATCAAAATTACTTTTGAGTAAAACATTAGCTTGCATAATGAAGTTTAAAGGAATCAATAATACTGTTCCACAGTTGACTCAAATAAGTGATTACTTCCACATTAAATACAATATAAAATAAACACCATAAAATAAAGAAAAGATACACAAACTAAATTGTTGTTTCTTTTTTCTTAATTATTCAAAGTGTCATGAAGTGTCCTCATAATAACTTTGACAAGTCTTTTGATTATCAAAATATTGAAAATAATAATGATAATAAAAATAAAAGAAGGTTATTCTTTGATTATTTGAATCAAGATAAAAATAAAGAATCTCTTGGTAAGATGTTTTGTGTTCTGGATTCAAATTAATGGGATAAACAGTGTCCACTCTTCCCTTGAAGGTTTTCAAGAAAAGAGGTGTCTCACGGACAGTTTCAGAGACCAAGGTGTATCACTATAGGTGTTTCATAAAGAGGAAGGTGCAACAAAGAAGGCCCAAGACGATTGAACAATTAGAGGCCTGTATTAGACATGAATGGGAGAACATTCCTATTTCTAAACTTGAGAAACTGGTCTCCTCTTTCACCAGATGTCTGTTGAGTGTTGTAAGAAGAAGGGGGGATACCACAAAGTGGTAAAAATGGACTTGTCCCAACTTTTTTGGGATTTGTTGACGCCATGAAATTTGGAATCAACATAT
>JBBPBX010030367.1:0-35237 GCA_038048925.1 Garcialebias charrua
CAATTTGTTATAAAATAGCTTAAACAACAAATATGGGTGTTAAAATTACTCAAATGTAGCTTAACATGCTAATTTTAACAAAATAAATTGAATTGGCATGTGTTTTGCTAAAGTATGCAGAAAAATATTGTATTTTGTTGTATCCATCCATTATCTATACTGGCTTCTTCCTTTCAGGGTCACTGGGGCCCATATCCAGCAGTCACAGTGCGAGGAGCGGGGTACAACCTGGACAGGTCGCAAGTACATCACATTATTTTGTTGTAAAATAGCTAAAATTGCTAGAATGTGCAGTAAAACAGCTGAAGTGTAGCTGAACATGCTGATATAAGCAAAAAGAAGTAAAAGGAGCACATTTGCTAAACTAAGCATAAAGCAAACGAGAGCCACCAAAATGAGAATTTGACTTAAAAAGGCTAACTTTAATTAATGGCAGCTGAACATTAGCTAAAACTGCAGCAAATAGCCGAAAGATAAAGCAACTGCAAGAAGCACCAATAGCTCAAATTAGCAGAAACAAAACAAAATCCTAAAATTAGTTCAGTTAATAATTAGCAAAGTCAAAAGAGCAGAAACAGAACAAAATGTGTAAGGTGCTGTAAAGATTTTGAAAGATTTTAAATAAGGGTATTGAAAACAGCTCCATTCATTTCCAATAGGAAAAAAAGTGGCTGAAAAGCAAAATGGCTATTAAAAGATGAATAGCTGAAATATCAAAAGTCACAGCCAGAATGCCCCGAAGGAACTGAACATTTTGATATATGAATTGTTAGCACAAAATTTTGGGAATGAGATGCTTTTAAACAAAATGTATGGAAGACGTATAGTAACGAGTAAAAAGAGAAACACGTAAACAATACGGTGAATGCTTGTATAGCATTCCCACAAAGATCAATCATTAAAACAACTATGAAAAATCCCACGACCCACATATGAACTCGTGCCATGAATGCTTTTCATTATTAGGTGTCTCTGTATCATAAGTGTGACTTGAACAATTGTTAAAACAGTTTTTGTTACACTTCCCAAGACTTTTGTGCATAATTCAAAGCAAAACTCTATTGTAGCAGTAAAAGAAACCTGCACACTACTGTCAGAAAATCATAAATTTGACAGTAAAATATTAACATCTAGAAAGTTCACACATTTTAAAGTCTCAAAAAGGTGTGTTTTGAGCACATTGTTGTTGAATGGGTTAAGTTTTGGAACTCAAAGTTGTCATTGAGTAGTATGACTTGTGTAAGAAATCAACAAATTTTGTAAGTTGAATATTATGTGAATAAACCATCTCAATTTTATTTTTCCTGAATTGTCTTTATTTTGGCATGAGATAAGCTGAGATATCATTGAGATACATTTTTAATTCTTATTAAGACTCATGTGAGCGCTTGCACTCATCTCCGTTTTCTTTTGGCTGAGAACTCAAATGGAGAGCAATGAGAGACAGCCATGAGAGAGTGTGCTTCCAAGGATATCAAATTGAGACAAATTTGAGAGCAGCACATTATGTCTCATTTTTCTCACAACTGAGACAAGAAAAAGAGACAGCTGTAAGAGAATTTAGAGAACTCGCACAGTGCTCACTGTGAGACATATTTCTCAGGAGAGACATTTGAGAAGAATGAGAAAACCACTTTGGTCTTGATTAGTGCTCATTGATGTCTAGGATCCGTAAATGTGACAAATGAGATCTTATCTTCAATTTTGCTTTGCTATGGGTTACTAAGAATAAACTAAAATCCACCTTTTATATAAATATTAACACATTTGCTTGCTGGTTTGTAAGTTTTGTAAAATAAAAATGGTATTATAAAATATCCAAAACATGAGAATGAGTGGGAAACCATGTTCCATTATTTTTATATTATCTCAACCAGTTACTTTTTTTTTTTTTAAAGTTATACAAGTTTCAGAAAAGCATAGTCACTGCTCAGTCCATTGAAGCTTGTACTTTCAAATATGCAGTTTAATATTTATACGAGGGTTTGTGTACTGAAAAGGAACTGGTTTTTTTATGAGACAAAAGAGCAAAAACACTTGTTAGCAGAGAGATTGCTGTTTTTCAAGAGTGTTGACTCACTGCTTCAAACTGATGCAACACGAGAACTATACAACACATTAAAAGGAAATAAAATACAAGTTTAACATAACAAACATTATAGTTTGAGCTGAACAGCCATGCTACAGCAAAGAGACAGCAAGTGCTCACTGATCTCAGAGGAAGGATGTGGCCCACTTAAGTAGGCTGCTCACACCTGCACATGGTTTCATTAATTAAACCATTAGTTGAGGATTCTACCAGAAAAACACAAACATTATGTACACACTCGTAACACCACACTTTTAGAAAGGATTGCTCTAAGCAATCAAGCCCTTAAAAATACTGAAAGGTTACTTATTGAAAGTGTACCTACTAAGACATTGTCCCAGCAACAAATAAAAACCCTTGTAGGAATGAGCTCCATTACAGCAGCTGCTGGTTCTCATGCTGTATTAAAATCAAGTAGAATGAATTTCAGGATTTCTCAGGGGGAAAAAGTGTTTATTGACTGCACCAAAAAAAATATATATATATAAATATGGACAGAAATTAATGTGTGGCTAATTTTTTTTACCTAAAAGACAATACAAGGGTTAGCTGATTTGACAGTCCATCATTAGAAGACCTCAAGTTGAACTGGTAGAACAAAACAAAACTTGTGTTTATATCCATATGCAATAAAGCAACCTTCTCTCACAGCGTTGTTCAAAAGACGAGCCCAAACGTATACGTATTCACCCCACGAGGATCTTGACAAAATCTTTCAATGAGCACATGTCAGTTCAGTCAACCCCTGAAATTTACCAAAGTTACTTTCGTAGAGCACCTGCAAATTGTGAAAACCAACAAATATGTTTTCAAAAAGCATGAGAATAATTTATTGTCAATCAAGTACATTTGCTTTGGGGCCATTGTAATAAAAAATATAAAATAAAAAAGTTTTCTTTTCTCCAATCATCCGATGACAACAAAAATGGTTAAATCCTGTCTAGTGGACCTGTTTTTTTAAAGGAAACGTTTCGTCGCCCATGCAAAGGACTTTGTCAGTCTGCGGCCTGTCAACCAGATCTGTCCCATAGGTAGCCTTCACTACTGAGTTTCAAGACAACCTCCTGTTTGAATCTGAGAAGCAGGCTCCTCTGCCCACTGGTGCACCTCTGCTGCAGCTTCCAACTAGATGACTTTAAGATCTGCATTCTGCCAAGCGTGGATTTAAGTTTGTTGCTGATCACTGCTACCGTATTTTCTGCCTGATAGGTTGCACCGTTATATAGATCGCTTTGTCCAATTATTGGCAAAAAGCTGGGAAAATCCATAAACATGTCGCACCTTTATTTAGGTCGCAGCTATTACCGTATTTTCCTGGACTATAGGTCGCACCGGAATATAGGTCGTTTTGTCCAATTATTGCCAAAAAATTTGGAAAAATCCATAAACGGGTCGCACCTTAATATAGATCGCACCTACGTCACCGCCGACGTAACGCGTCATCCACCGCTGATGTGACGCGTCATCGCTGAGACAACCCGGAAATGTGGACGAGTGTTTAGCTCTATTGCAAATGTCTGCACAGGAACGCACAGCAAGGCTTTTAAGAAGATTAACACTTAAAACCTATTATTTGTTTGCTAAAAATTATAGCTGATATTATAGCACAAGGGTTCCTGAGCTTAACCGTTCCTTAATAAATCCACAAAATGGTCTAATCTGCTGGATTTAAATTGTTTCGCATTGACGCATTCCAAACGGTCGTGTGCACTACGAAAATAAATTATAAATAAATTGAATTTTATCTCATATGTCTCATACAGGTCAACAGTTTGTAAATGAAACCCATATAATTAAGCTCTGTAAGCTGAAAAAAAATCAGCCGAGTGGTTTATTAGCCATTTGCTAAAATATACACAGAAATAAAACAAAGCTAACACGACACGAGTGAGTCTCTAAAACAACTAATAAAAAACAAATTTTTATCTCAAATGTCTCATACAGATCAAAAGTTTGTAAATGAAACTCATATAATCACATTCTGTAAGCTGAAAAAATATCCGCCGAGTGTTTGAGCTATATATCTAAATAATATCCATTTACGGTAGCTAACCGCTAACAACGATGCTAAAAATATTTATTTTTGTTTTCTTAAACATCTTGTGACAGCCTGCTCATTTTCAGAGCTGCTCTCATTACTTTTTGTTCTTCCTTGGCCCCTCCCATCCTGCCACACTTAAAGACGCACCTGGATCACAGCTGTGAACTCACCTGATTGCTCCACTGTTCAAGCTCGTTTCCCCTTCCAGTTAAAAGATGGCAGTTTCTCTCCAGACCAGAGAGTCAAGGATTCCACTAGTGTTGCGTCCCTGGTTAAACTATTAAAATTTAATCCGAGGTTGTGCAATCCCTCGCCTGTGCCAAAACCCTTCACTTCCTGCTGGAAGACATCACCGTGGACCGACAGAAACAAACAAAAAGGAAACGTGCATCTACTCCTGTGCGCTCTCCGCTGTGAATCCGGAGATCCTGGAAGCGTGTGACGTCACCCAGTTCATTATTCGTAAGTCCCTGAATTAAATATTTAAAATTACTAAAAATTAATCAGTTATGCCCCATAGTGATTTCAAAAATTACATTTGTTCATTACAGATGACAAAAACAAAAAACAACCTATGGATTTCTGATTCTGCTTTATCTGAGACCTGTAAGTCTATTTATTCTTTTTCCTGTTTTTTATTGTAAGCATTTAAATGGCACTTGGGCCTGATTATTGTTTTTGTTATTCCACAGCTCTTGCTGTGGAGCAGTAAAATATGGGAGCAGTAAATATATGGAACCTTTGACCTGTTGATTGTGGAAGACAAGAAAAGACTTGAGAACTTATTTTTTTGAGGGGGGGATTTGTGTTTATTTTGTTTATGGACATTTAAAAATATAAACCTGAAAGAAAAAGAAGAGAAATTATGTGGATGATGTTTTGTTTGTTTTTTGTGTAAAAGAAAAAGGATGATGTTTTGCTTGTTTTTTGTGTGAAAAAAAGAAGAGAGAAAAAAAATGTGTATATCTATTTTGTCATTCAAGATGTTAAAGGGTCAACACCATTAAAGTGGATGGTCCTTGTGTGACAGGTTTAAAAAAAATAATAATACAAAAGTAATTCAAAAGTGTTAATCCTAACTGTCAGGAGGGATACCTGGCTGGCACCCCTTTTTTAATAAACCAACTTTTGTAAAACCGTCACATAAAAAATGGCACCCCAGATGGGACAGTTTTTTGAATGACAACTTTATGATCAGCATTGAAAAATAAATAAATAAATATAAAAACTAAAAACAAAAATAAAATGAGCACAGAAGCAAACAAAATAGATCACCCTCCAATCACTTCCACCTCCCCAAAGGTGATGACCCCTATATGCTCCACAGCATACTCTCTCCTGGACATGGAATTAACCAAGCTGGATTTGATGTTGGATTCCCCTTTGGTACCACAGCCTCCTTCTCAAGCTCAACACAAAACACAGGCTGCACCTGATGTTCCAGAAACGGAGTTAAAAACTGCCATGGAGGAAATAAAAACCAGTGTTAGATGGGAGATGAGCAATATGAGGGACGCAACAATAAAAAGTGTGAAAAAATTAATTCAAGACCATGGACAAGAACAATACAAACGGATGGATGCACAGTTGGAATACATACTCTCACAAACGAAAGCCGCTCTTGGATGGAGACTGAAACACCATCAGTCTGAGCTACTAGAGGAGTTCAAATCCCTTCTCACCCCAGTTACAGCCAGCATCTCTGCTCTGCAAGAAGAGGTTTCCCGCTTGCAGGGGGAGATTTCAGCATGTCAAACCACCATCAAATCTGTAACAGAGGAAATAGTCACAAAAATCCAACCAGTTCAGACCTGCCATCAGACCACAATAATGGATGACACTGCACAGACCATGTATCAAGGTGTACCAAAATCAATAACATTTGCCAACAGACCCCGGATGGAATCTACTGTTCGGCCTGGTATAGCACCAGGTGGCACCACCTTTTTACTAAACAGGAGTCGAGACCAGGGGAAAAGCCCTGTGAAATTATTGTTTCCAACGTATGGAAAATTAGAAGACCCCCCTGATCCTCTACAATATCTGGAACGGTGTGAGGATTATTTGGCTCTAAATTCATTAACAGATGAGGAACTTATGGCTACATTAAGGAATGTGTTGCATGGCACAGCCAGAGACTGGTGGGATGTAGCCAGATACAAGGTTAATACCTGGGCTGATTTTCAAAAGCAGTTTCAGGCCGCTTTTCTCTCTGAGGACTATGAGGACGAGCTGGCAGAACGAGTGAGGACCAGAGTTCAAGGAGAGAATGAGAGCATCAGAGATTTCATATATATGTACCAATCTTTGTGCAGACGCTGGAAACCCCAGATTGAAGATGAGGACATTGTCAAGATGATCCTGAAAAACATAAATCCTACATTGGCCAGCCAGTTAAGGAGTAGCAGAGTAACAACTGTAGATGAACTTGTTCGTCTGGGACAGCAGCTGGAGAGAGACCGAGACAACCAACAACAGTATGAACACAAGAAACAAGTAAAATTACCCCCTAAGCCACCTGAACATAGACCTCTTCACCATGACAACACAGTACGGCCAAGACAACCAAACTACAACCAAAATCCCAATCGCCCATCTCAACCATTCTGTTGGCGTTGTAAAGGCAATCATCCCCCTGCAGCCTGTCCACATGCTGGAACCAATCGATCCCCTTTACCTTCAAATCCTCCTCCACCGGCTAGCAGTCCATCACACCTCTCATCAGCTCCAGGCCCAGTGACTCTTGGGTCTCTCACAAACTCTGGATTTCCTAGTGAACACTGTCTTTCTGCCACATCCTCAACAAACTCCTTACCAAACCAGTTGATAGTTCCTATCAGCATACATTCCTGGAAAGGACCTGCAATTTTGGACACGGGTTCCTCTTATACACTGCTAAATGAGAAGGTGTGGAATGGACTAAATGGAGAACTTAAACCTTGGACGAGAGGACCTTTATATTTAGCAGATGGAGAAGGACGACAACCTTTGGGATGGAGTGAGATCACCATTAGCTTACAAAACCAGTCCATAAACTTGCCTTGTGTTATCCTGTCTGCTCATCACCTCACGTTCCCTGCAGTCATTGGACTTAATTTCATTTCCCTCTCTGGTCTGCAGTTTGATGTTTCTGAAAAACGTTACTGGTTCAAGTTCAACAGAAAACAACAATACAGTTTTCTAAAAGAATGTACTTCCTGGTCAAATGAACCTCATCAACAGCTTGCCTTTTTCTCAGCAATCACTGAGCATCGACGAGTGGCTGATGTTAACCAGACAAAGGCCAAACAAAGACAAAAACGAAACTATGATCGTGGAAGAAGAGATGGTTACTTCGCTGAGAAAGATAGGGTGTGGTTCCGTTCTCACCCCTTGTCCAAAACCAACCAGTCATTCACAGCCAAACGTGCCCCACGATGGAAGGGTCCCTATCGTATAACAAGAAGGACTGGCCCTATCAATTATGAGGTTGTGTTGGAGGACACTGGTGAAGACCTTCATGTGGTTCATATATCACAACTCAAACCTTGCTATCCTACAGCAGAAGAAGTGGACAAAGCACAGCGCCAAAAAATTTCTAGACATATTCAATGAAGAAAGTGACGAAGATTTCCATGGCTTCCCTTCTTCTCCTGACTTATTGGCAAAATAATTGTGGTATTGGAGAGTGTGAAAACTTTGTGAAATCAAATTGTAACTTGTATTCTCCCTTACTAGTTCGGGACCTCTCAAGGGGGGGGATGTGTGACAGCCTGCTCATTTTCAGAGCTGCTCTCATTACTTTTTGTTCTTCCTTGGCCCCTCCCATCCTGCCACACTTAAAGACGCACCTGGATCACAGCTGTGAACTCACCTGATTGCTCCACTGTTCAAGCTCGTTTCCCCTTCCAGTTAAAAGATGGCAGTTTCTCTCCAGACCAGAGAGTCAAGGATTCCACTAGTGTTGCGTCCCTGGTTAAACTATTAAAATTTAATCCGAGGTTGTGCAATCCCTCGCCTGTGCCAAAACCCTTCACTTCCTGCTGGAAGACATCACCGTGGACCGACAGAAACAAACAAAAAGGAAACGTGCATCTACTCCTGTGCGCTCTCCGCTGTGAATCCGGAGATCCTGGAAGCGTGTGACGTCACCCAGTTCATTATTCGTAAGTCCCTGAATTAAATATTTAAAATTACTAAAAATTAATCAGTTATGCCCCATAGTGATTTCAAAAATTACATTTGTTCATTACAGATGACAAAAACAAAAAACAACCTATGGATTTCTGATTCTGCTTTATCTGAGACCTGTAAGTCTATTTATTCTTTTTCCTGTTTTTTATTGTAAGCATTTAAATGGCACTTGGGCCTGATTATTGTTTTTGTTATTCCACAGCTCTTGCTGTGGAGCAGTAAAATATGGGAGCAGTAAATATATGGAACCTTTGACCTGTTGATTGTGGAAGACAAGAAAAGACTTGAGAACTTATTTTTTTTGAGGGGGGGATTTGTGTTTATTTTGTTTATGGACATTTAAAAATATAAACCTGAAAGAAAAAGAAGAGAAATTATGTGGATGATGTTTTGTTTGTTTTTTGTGTAAAAGAAAAAGGATGATGTTTTGCTTGTTTTTTGTGTGAAAAAAAGAAGAGAGAAAAAAAATGTGTATATCTATTTTGTCATTCAAGATGTTAAAGGGTCAACACCATTAAAGTGGATGGTCCTTGTGTGACAGGTTTAAAAAAATAATAATACAAAAGTAATTAAAGTGTTAATCCTAACTGTCAGGAGGGATACCTGGCTGGCACCCCTTTTTTTTAATAAACCAACTTTTGTAAAACCGTCACAATCTCATAAAGCTAAACAGTTGTAAATGTCCATACAGTGATTACATTCTGTAAGTTTGATAAAAATCTGTCCTGTGGTTCTTGACTTATCTTGCTAACAAACAGTTAACAATGGTTGTCAACGGGGGTGTAGGCCTATATTGGGACTGTAAGCGCACAAATGTGGAACTCCTACCATGGTCCAATAGTACTTTTTATACACCCGTTTTGTATAGAAACACTACATGCAACCCTATACGTCAGCTCTGTATGCTAGTTCGCCACGTGGTCCGGAGGGTCCAACAAACTCCCAGAACAAGCACGGTCCATAAAAACTGCCTGAGGGGCTTTCACCACAAAGTTTTTATCATTTTAACGTTTTATTTTTTCTGATGTGATATTTCTATTTAAATAAAATCAAAACTGTTTTCTAAATAAAAAAGATTACAAGTTCCACAGTGATGCGCTCAACAGCAAGTGTTATTCCCCGTTAACAAGGCAGAGAAGAGACACCACACAACAACATCTTTTAGATTTACTTGGCCCGTTGCTGGATAAGGCCATTCTGGCTGCAAGGAGATTGGATATTGTTCAAAAGACATTACTTTCACAACCGCTGTTAGACTATACTCCCTTTCTCCGCATTGTCCTAAACTGATGTGACATCGTGGGTGTTGTCTACGGGGGTGTAGGCCTATATTGGGACTGTAAGCGCACAAATGTGGAACTCCTACCATGGTCCAATAGTACTTTTTATACACCCGTTTTGTATAGAAACACTACATGCAACCCTATACGTCAGCTCTGTATGCTAGTTCGCCACGTGGTCCGGAGGGTCCAACAAACTCCCAGAACAAGCACGGTCCATAAAAACTGCCTGAGGGGCTTTCACCACAAAGTTTTTATCATTTTAACGTTTTATTTTTTCTGATGTGATATTTCTATTTAAATAAAATCAAAACTGTTTTCTAAATAAAAAAGATTACAAGTTCCACAGTGATGCGCTCAACAGCAAGTGTTATTCCCCGTTAACAAGGCAGAGAAGAGACACCACACAACAACATCTTTTAGATTTACTTGGCCCGTTGCTGGATAAGGCCATTCTGGCTGCAAGGAGATTGGATATTGTTCAAAAGACATTACTTTCACAACCGCTGTTAGACTATACTCCCTTTCTCCGCATTGTCCTAAACTGATGTGACATCGTGGGTGTTGTCTACGGGGGTGTAGGCCTATATTGGGACTGTAAGCGCACAAATGTGGAACTCCTACCATGGTCCAATAGTACTTTTTATCCACTTGTTTCGTATAGAAACACCTACTACATGAAGCCCTATAAATCAGCTCTGTATGCTAGTTCGCCACGTGGTCCGGAGGGTCCAACAAACTCCCAGAACCAGCACGGCCCATAAAAACTGCCTAAGGGGCTTTCACCACAGTTTTTATAATTTTAACGTTTTATTTTTTCTGATGTGATATTTCTATTTAAATAAAATCAAAACTGTTTTCGTAAAAAAAAAAAAAAAAAATGTTTTTTTCCTTAGGTCCTTCAAAATCTACTAAGAAGAGACCTTGGAGTCTGCACGAAAAGCTTACTGTTCAACAGTATATGGCCGATTTCATAACAATGCAAAAAGTGCCACGTAAAAAGGACTGTCAAATGTACATCGATAAATCCTCCCCTGCTCTCCAAAGAAGGACGTGGCAAGAAGTCAAATTTTTTGTATACAATGAGAATAGGAAAAAAAAACTTAAAACGTTGAGATCGTTTTTAATCATAGATTTTACATGCTGTTTTGTAAAAGAATAAAGTTATTGTTTGAATTTTATTTTTCATTTCATTGTATTGGTTTTCTTTTCTTTTTGTTGTTGTAAATATAATTGTTGTAAATATATAATTTGTTTTTAGGTTATGAAATTAATAAAGAATTATTATTAAGAGGTACATTTTATTAGATTTTTTTTTCATTTTTTATTAGCGGTCAAATTTATATTTTTACTTTTAAAGAGTCAGAGTCAGAGTACTTTTATTAACATTGCACAAGTTTGCACCAGTACAGCGTGAATATGTATGCACAGTCATCCAGAAGGGGGTGAGTGTGTGAAGCTGCTGCTATCGGACCACATGAGACATCATATCACATTATGTTCTTAAACGCGGCCTCTCCCATCCATATTGGGATGAAGGTCAAAGGTGTAAAAACAAGGAAAGAACCATGAAGGTCACAGCGTTGGTATTAAAAAAAAAAAGATATGTCACATTTTGTCTTTCATGACACCAAATGACACATCAGAAAAACTATACCAGAAGCACATTTAAGACAATCACATGTCGCATTTTGAGACTGAGGCGAGATTTTTGTCCATGAGACATTCCAGATAGCACAGTTCTGAGATGTATCCAGCCGGCCTCCGATAACGCTCATAGAAAAGTTCTCCGGGGTGGGGGAGTAGCAGTAGTGCAGCTGTTTGCCTCAGGAACACGTCTCAGGAGAAAGTTGATATCCAGCCAAGGCTGTCTAGGGCAAGTCAGATAAAGATTGACAAATATTTTTCACTTCAGGCAGACAGTATAATTCCTCCAGCCTTGAGTCCTGCAGGGCAACTCTGATATGATCCAATTCGGGACTTTTTCCTCTGATCCAAGCTATGACCATTAGATGTAGACCATCAGCGTCCAGAGTCCCAATCAGAGCGGATTCACCTCCCGTATTAGCTCGTAAACAGCTGATTTCCGAGGTCATGGCGCAGATCAGGTCAGGCGCTCCAGCATTAGGTCCTGCTGAATTCTCCCTCATTTGCCGATAGGCCAGTGCTCCACAACGCCAAAAAAGCAAAGCGTTGCCATCATAACTCCAATTTAATCCAGATTCTTCACATTCCTTCAGAAGCACACAGAGAGTGAGACGCTCACCGTTCCATCGGAATCCATGGCGTATCCTCTCGTTTCGTCTGCGGGGATGGGCCGGCTCCCCCGTGCCTTGCTTTTTGTTGAAATCTTTCAGTAGAGTTGATTGCCCATACCACCCAATCCATCTTAATCTTCGTTCGAGGTGCTTCATGAGAAGCTGCAGACAAGACAAGAAGCAGCAGCAGGGGGGGGGGGGGGAGGGGAAGAAAAAAGCGACTGCCTCCTTCAGAAGCCAGAACAGAAAAGAGGCCTGCTTTGTCACTTTTACTTTCCATTTTTTATTATAATTATTTCTTTATACAGATATTTGCAAAAGCTCTGTTGATGATGTTCAGATTTATTGCTTATGCCTAAATAAATAATCAGTTCAAAGTGTGATCTACTCAAATTTTTTAGTAGAAAATGTTTAATTATCACATGTAATTAAAAAATATGAACTCAAGCTACCTTTGCTTTTTAAAGTAGTGTTGCAAGATTAATTTAAAATTGAGAAAAGTGGGCTTCACTTGCAGTCAGTGTTGTATAAATTATCTCAAAGTGATACATGATTAAAAGTACAAGTACTTTATACCTAGGTAAATTTATGGTAAAGGTATACTTTAAGAATATTACTTTTGCAAAAGGCAAAGTATCTTACATTTCTGATATAAAATGTACCTAAGTATTAAAAGTAAAAGTATTGAGTAAAAGTGAACGATTATCCAAAATGAAATTTATTGGGAGGTGACCTCTTCCAAAAACACTTTTCTAAATGCCATGACTATAATGACTAAAATGTTAATGTTGATGCACTAGTTTACTTGTCTCTGTCAAATATATACAGGTATATCTCTGCCACACTCATGTTCATACTAGACTACATACATCTGCCATGTTCTGCTTGAGTATGACGTGATTTGTGTCATGTTCAGGTATGGGTTTGTTACCAGCCAAACGAGCTGAAATATAACAAAAGGTAACAAGTGGAAAGACCACAAGAAGGAAACTGTTCTTTGGGGAAAACTAGAGCCATGGTGAGAAGCAGGAGGATAGCTATTATTTCACCAATCAAAACCAGGTGAGTTTCATGTCAACACCACCATCCCAACCAGCACTGAATTATGGGTAAAATTACATAACATTACAATTTTGATATTGCTATCATGAGAAATTGATTAGTAATGAGTTAGATAATATTCAAATGAGTATTCTATATATTATATATATGTGAATGTCTTGTATTTAATGACAAACATCCTTAGTTGATTGTAAATTTGTATGACACAGATACGTTCTGAAAAGTTTGTGGTTACGGTACCTGTACTTTGATAACTGGCTGTTGTTAGTTTCAGCCAGGAGGAGGTTGTGAGGAAGGGGGTGTATTCTCCCCAGGATCTCTACACCTTCCCAGACACTCGAGTGGGCGAGTCCAGCACTCTGAAGGTCAACGTCCGTAATAGCTTCTCAGACACGCATGAGGTGAGCCATCCCTTAATCTCGTCAAGGTGGAGAGTTTTTTTTTCTGCTTATCGCGACAAAGTCCTCATAACTTTGCTTTAGAATAATAACAGAAACTTGAATAAGATGACCTGTTAAGAAAATTAATAGTTCTTTGACTTAAATGAAGTTGAACAAATTAACCAAAATACTGTACTGTTTTTATGCTGTATGTTTTAACAAAGCTTGATGGTTAGCTGATAAATGACTGTTCCGAAATGTGTTTTTAATACTTGATACATTTTATAAATGGTAGAGCTGTGATCAGAATTTATATATTAAACTTATCTAGACATATCCAAGTCGTGGCGTGAGGGCCCAGCTCAGCCAAGGCATGAGACTTTTCCAAGAACCTTCCAAGGGGGATCCAGAAGGAGCTTCAGAAATGAATGGTACAAAGCACACCCTTGGTTGGAATACTCTGATCTGAAAGACTCTGCTTACTGTTTCGCTTGTCGACATTTCTCACTCCCTGACACACCAACAGTTTTTACCTAATTTTATGGTTACCGCAATTGGAAAAAGGTTACCATGACAGACAGTGGATTTCTTTGTCATGCTCTATCTGAAAACCATCTGAATGCAATGTTTCATCTTATTTTGTTCAGATTTTGGATGGATATTACAGATGCATCCGCGCAGAATATGTGAAAGATTGTGGAGAGGAGGATGACCGATTTTTCATCAGTGCAAATGGACGGCCACTCAGGAGTTCTACCAATGACATCAACCGTCTGCATGAGTAGTAAGTATGAATGAAATACTATATCAGTCAAAGTCAAAGTCAACTTTATTGTCAGATCTGCAATATGTACTGTACAGGACATACACAGGACCGAAATTGCGTTTCTCTCAGTCCCTCGGTGCAACAGTAAACATCTAAACATTGAAACACTGAAACATATAATAATAGACATAAGCATAAAATAGTAAAACTAACACTGTCCTGAGTTTTTTTGCATAGTGGTATAAGAGTATGAAAATTTACACCAACTCTAAAACTAAAACATTAAACATTTAATGAACATAATACTGTCCTGAGTTTTTGCATACTAGTATAAAAAAAAGAGTATAAAAAGTATAACTAAAATAAACTAAAGGTTTCTAGCATTGACATTTGCAAAGTGGCAAAGCAGCGTATGAGTTAATGTACACAGTATATGTATGAGGTAGTAGTTGATGTTGTTATAGAGGCAAAAAGTGGCATATGCAGTAAGGCACATTGGGCATCCCTAAGTAAGACCGTTCAGAGCACACTGTATATGTATCAGCAGTGGTGTAGATATTAGAGTAGTGTAAATGTAAACAGTAGTAATTACATGTAAGCAGTAGTAAAAAAAGTAAACAGTATTAATAAATGTAAACAGAGAATGTAAACAGTATTATGATTATAGGCAGTGATGTAATACAAACATTAGTGCAAGTATGAGAAGTAGTGCAAACTGTATGAGCACATGACCGAGAGTTTAGTGAATAACCCGTTTGATGACACAGAGTCCAGTGTTAAAATCTTTGTGTTGTGTGGTAATGTGTGAGAAAGTTTTAGTGTTAAGGCAGTTCAAATGGGAGGGGGGGCAGAGCAGGCAGAGTGTTTAGCATCCTGACTGCCTGATGAACAGAGCTGTCTCTCAGTCTGCTGGTTCGAGCCTGGAGACTCCTCAGTCTCCTCCCTGATGGCAGCAGTCTGAAGCAGCTGTGTAGTGGGTGTGTGGGATCACCTGCCATGCAGTGGGCTTTCCGAGTGAGGCGTTTGCTGTGTAAGTCCTGCAGTGAGGGGAAGGAGGTGCCGACTATCTTCTCAGCTGCTCTCACAATGCGCTGGAGGCTCTTGCGGCAGGATGCAGTACATGCACCAAACCACACAGTGATGCAGCTGGTCAGGACACTTTCTATGGCACCTCTGTAGAAGGTGCTCATGATGGGGGTTGAAGCTCCAGCCCTTTTCAGCTTGCGGAGAAAGTAGAGACGCTGGTGAGCCTTCTTTGCCAGTGCTGCAGTGTTCCTGCTCCAGGACAGGTCCTTTGAGACGTGCACTCCCAGGAACTTGGTGCTGTCTACTCTCTCCACTGCGGTGCTGTTGATGGTCAGAGGGGCATGTTGTGCATCCCTCTTCCTGAAGTCCACAACAATCTCCTTTGTCTTCTCCACGTTGAGAGTGAGATTGTTGTGTCCGCACCACAAGGCCAGGCGGCTCACCTCGTTCCTGTAGTCCGTCTCATCGTTGTTGCTGATGAGACCTACCACTGTTGTGTCGTCCGCAAACTTGATGAAGTGGTTGGAGCTGTACGATGGTGTGCAGTCGTGTGTTAGCAGGGTGAATAGAAGGGGGCTCAGCACACATCCTTGTGGGGCCCCTGTGTTCAATGTGATGGTGCTAGATGTGTTACTCCCGATCCGTACTGTCTGTGGTCTCCCGGTCAGGAAGTCTAGCAGCCAGTTACACATTGAGGTGTTCAGCCCCAGACTGTCCAGTTTAAGGATGAGCTGTTGGGGGATGATGGTGTTAAATGCCGAGCTGAAGTCGATGGAACAACATTCTAACATAGGAGTCCTTCGTGTCCAGATGTATATATACTGTACATTTGATCAAAATGGTGATTAAGGTGACTTTTCTCTGTCATTGCAGCTATAAGTTGCCAAAAGTGACCAGCCAAGAAATCCAGAGAGCTCTTGAGACAAAAGCTGACCAGGAATGTACGGAGGAACAAAAAAAGGAAATTGTTCAATACTTAGCCCATAGTTCAGCAGTTGCAAATGCTCATTACCGAATGAGGGAGGCATCAGCTGTGGCACGTACCAGCGTTTTGGTTAATACCTTGGAAGGGTAAGTACAAAGATTTGACACATTACTCAAAATTTCCCTTCGGTTTTCTGCATCTCTATCAGTGTTTTAACTTCATCTTTTCATTTGCCTGCAGTACTTCTGAAGACTCAGCTGATGATGGGAGTAAGGCACAGAAAAGAAAAAGAGAAGCAGATGAAGGTAAGCATGAAGACTTCTCACAGTTCATCATGGCCTTTCCAGTTACACTTTCTGGCCAGCCACCAAATAAAATACAGCGGGTTAAGGCTGGATTTTCTGAAAAGAGAGTACTTTATGACAAGTGGAGGACACATCAATATGCCATGCGAGAACAACATATGTTGGGTAAGTAGATTACTTTTCTATTTTAATTCTGATTACATTACCACCCTGAAACAAATGACATTTTTTTGTTTTTTTTTTAAGATCAATACACATGGCATCCCCCGACTGCAAAACAAGTCTTGAAGGACATCCAAAAGGAGGGGTGGAAAGCCAACCATCCGGAACCAGAGGAGATTGTGGCAAAGTGGAAACCGCCACAAAAAAAGATGTGGAGACTGACAAAAGACTGATGAAATTGGTTTTCTATTTTAATTCTGATTACATTACCACCCTGAAACAAAAATGTGACACAAACTTTTTTTTAAAGATCAATACACATGGCGTCCCCCGACTGCAAAACAAGTCTTGAAGGACATCCAAAAGGAGGGGTGGAAAGCCAACCATCCGGAACCAGAGGAGATTGTGGCAAAGTGGAAACCGCCACAAAAAAAGATGTGGAGACTGACAAAAGACTGATGAAATTGGTTTTCTATTTTAATTCTGATTACATTACCACCCTGATTGAAATTGGTGCGACAACAAAAGTGGTCTGGTCTGACCATCAAGACATTTCCTGGAGAAATGGGAAATGGTATGTACCATCACTATTTTGTGATTCATAAAGCATGGATCATGCTTTCTAATTATTAAATAGACTATAATATTCTAATTATAATTCTCACATTTTTTGTCTAAAGGAGTTGTTGCCACCAAGAACTTTCTCCAGGGTTCCATCCTCTGTGATTACCATGGGAAGGTGATTTCTGGAGCAGAAGGAGAGAGGATTCATAAGGAACTCAATGATGAAAAGAATTATATGTTCTTCTTCAAAGCTGGTATGCAGAAACTGTGCATTGATGCCCATACATCTCTGTGCGTGTGTCATCCAGACATTGAGACCATAGGGAGACCAATAAATCACTCAAGAAAGAGAGCTAATGTGGTGCCAGTTCAATGCCTCATACAGTTCCCCGAAGGAAAAGAGCATGTCATCCTGTTCAAGGTGGCGAAGAACATTTCAGTTGATGAAGAAATTCACTTCGATTATGGGGTCAACAGGAAGTCTTTCTGTGGAGAGGGACTCGATTTGGAATGTTAGATGAATAATATATCTAACCTTGACTAACAAAAGCTCTTTTCAGAGCTACTTCTCACACCTTCATTGACTTCAAGCATCAGACAACACCAAGAACCACCAGAAGAAGAAACAAAAAAGCTATTTTCAGAGCTACTTACATCAACAATTGATGAATGAATGGTTTGTTGATGAGTGTTTTGAGCGCTTAGTCATGAGTAAACCTAATGCTACATCCGGCGCTGCTAGCGATTCGGCTAACGCTAATGCCAACGCCCCTAATGCTAAGCGGTACCGACAAGGTAGCTCAGACAGTGCTTCGGAACCATCTTCTGACATTTCGGGCTTTACGGAAATCCTGGAGTCAATTGACCAGAAGTTTGGACACCCGGCTAACATTAGTAGAGGTGCTACAAGAAGAATTTCAAAGTTTGAGGGAGTCGTTGGAATTTAGCCAGCATCTCTCGCTAATGAAAACACTGAGCTGAGGGGGAACAGTAAAACAGCTTACCCATCAGATGACGCAGCTGTCCGGTGAGAATAAAAAAATGAAAGAATCAATATTAGACATCCAATCCAGAAGCATGTGGGACAATGTTGTTTTCTCTGGAATTCTGGAGCGGACGGAGGAGGATCCTGAGGCCTCGGTTCATGCCTTCATTCAGAACCAGCTAAAGTTGCTGAGTGACGCGGTTAAATCCATCACTTTCCATCACAGTCCACCGCCTCGGAGCTAAAAGACCTGGGAGCTTATATATTTTGCAGCGGAAAGACCATAAATGACTGTTGGTTTGTTGGATAGTAATTCGTTTTTAGCATACATGAAGGTATCATTTCAAAGGGTAGAGATTGTTTGTTCGAAACTCAAGAACACCAATGTCTGTCTTGTAGAGGTAGAAGACCACACTGCTTCTCCATTTGTGTGGAGACAGAACGCAGCTTTCTGTTGCACATCCCCACTTGATGCTCTGTGTGTCAATGTTGTGTTCTTGTCCTGCAAACGTGACACCAGGCCCACCAACAACCTCGGTTCAAGCGTCAGTGCACCCGCTACCTACCCCTGGTTATGAGCAGTAATCTCTCATTGTTGCTGATTAATCATAATGGTAAATAACGTGTATGCTTTCTGCTGTGACCAAATAAAATCGTGTCACAAAGGCTTTAAATTGCATCACGGGATAGAAATGTTTGTGAAGCCACGATTTGAACTTACTTGAAGGAAAGATGCACTTTAATCCAGGGTATAGTTTGTGGAATGGTTTGGAGGATGACCTTAAAAATATCAGATCTCTGTATAAATTTAAGAGAAAGATTAAAGCTAGTTTTTTGAAGGTATATGATCAATCACTTTTTGCCACACACTTTTTGCCCCACTCCCCTCAGAAAGGAGGTTGAGGAGCATCAAATGTAGAAATACTAAACTGAGGAACAGCTTCTACCCTGAGGCTGTTAGACTCATGAATAAATAAATGATAAGAATAATCACTGCAAAATATCACATCATGCTGATGCTGATCTGTTTTCCTGTTGCTGTGTTCATTCGTGACCATCTGCTCATACAGACTCATGTTCGTGCTGCTGTTTGTAATGATGTTTTTCTATTACATTAATGCTTAGTGTATTTTTAGCTGGTTTTTCTTAGTTCATATCTTAGATATTATTACTGTTTGTCTCTTACATTTTATTGTTGGATGTAACTGGGACCCGTGTACATAATCTCGTTTCATCACATGTACCACATGCGGTGCAAATGACAAGATTCTCTGACTCAAGTATAATTGAATCTAAAGAAACCAATGTTTGAGTTGATGTATTTCTCTTTTTAGTATTGCTTTTATTGTACATTATATTTTGTTTAAAAATATTTTGAGGATAAAAGGAGCAGACATAAGATTTATTCTTCTTCTGCTTCCTTTCATTTCGATTTGTGTATTATTTGTGTTTTATTGTAATATTTTATTTTATTTTAAAATGAAATAAAATGATTTTTATTGGAATTTGAATAATTTTAGCTCTGGGATTGATCGAGGAAGTTCAACCATTAAGTGTAATTTGTCCTGATTCAAGTTTTTCATTATATTCATTGAATAATAATAATTTGGACAGCAGACCTGACCTTTTACTAGAAGTTCAACTATTAATTTATAGAATTCAAGCAATGGGTTTATTAGTAACGTTTCTATGGATACAACACAGTAATCTAGTCTGTCCAAGATTTCATTTTCCTTGGAACTAAAATCAACCTCAGTGGGGCATCGGCACCCGAGATCAAGAGATGAATCACACTCAGCAGGACTGCAATGCAGGGAATGGAAAAGATCTGGAAGAGCAAGGATATTAGCATTGCAACAAAAGTCAGATTGGTCAACGCAATCGTCTTCCCTATAATGATGTATGGTTGCGAAAGTTGGATGCTTAGAAAAGCGAAAAGAAAAGTCGAAACATTCGAACTTTGGTGTTGGAGAATGCTAAGAATACCTTGGACTGCCATGATGAAGAACAAGGCAGTTTTGGACCACGTCAAACCGATAATGTCATTATTGGGCAAAATAACCAAACGGTGTGCATCACGTGGCCAAAATATGAGAGCTGCTGATTCTTTAGAAGTGATGCTTGGAAAAGTCAGTGGAAAAAGAAGACAAGGCCACCAAAGAACAAGATGGCTCGACATCATGACAACAATTACTATGCCAATTGCGGAATTGAAAGAATTTGTGAAACACAGGAAGGCGTGGAGTATGAAGATTCATAAAATGACCAAAAGTCGGATACGACTGATCGGAAAATCGTCATCATCATCATATGTATACGGTCACATATAGTTATAAAAGGAAATGAGTTGGCAGATAAATATGCAAAGCAAGCAACAAAAATAGTTACATTGATATATTGGTATCATTGGTATCATCCCTACTTAGGCTGCTACCCCCGCGACCCGACCCCGGATAAGCGGAAGAAGATAGATGGATGGATTGATTCAGTAAAGGAGAAATCAAATCAGTTATTAAACAAAAAGTCAAGGAAAGATGTCAGAAACGGTGGGAAGAAGAAATAACTGGCAGGTGGCTTTATAACATTCAAAGGAAAGTCAGTATAATGAGAACAGGACCAAGTAGAAAGGAGGAAACAGTCATATTTGTCCCAACTTTTTTGGAATTTGTTGACGCCATGAAATTTTAAACATATTTTTACCTTAAAACTTAAAACTTTTGATCTATTATTCTATTCTGAATAAAATTAGATGTTGGCACCTCCACATCATTACATTCAATTTTTATTCACAATTTGGAAAATAACAGAATGGGATCAGGAACACTTCCAGAAAGCTTTGTCAGTGAACACAATCCACCGTGCCATCTGCCGTTACCAGCTGAAACTCTACAGTGCAAAGAGGAAGCCATTTCTAAGCAAGCTCCACAAGCTCAGACGTTTGCACTGGGCCAGGGGTCATTTAAAATGGAGTGTGGCAAAATGGAAGACTGTTCTGTGTCAGATGAGTCACGATTTGAAGTTCTTTATGGAACACTGGGACGCCATGTCATCCGGACCAGAGAGGACAAGGATAGCCCAAGTTGTTATCAACGCTCCGTTCAGAAGCCTGCATCACTGATGGTATGGGGTTGCATGAGCGCTTGTGGCATGGGCAGCTTGCATGTCTGGAAAGGCACCATTAATGCAGAGAACTATGTTCAGGTTCTAGAACAACATATGCTCCATCTAGACGTCATCTCTTTCAGGGAAGACCCTGCATTTTTCAACAAGATAATGCCAGACCACATTCTGCAGCAATCACAACATCATGGCTATGTAGGAGAAGGATCCGGGTACTGAAATGGCCAACATGCAGTCCAAATTTTTCACCTATAGAGAACATTTGGCGCATCATAACCACGCCCTTGTCCAAGTAAAACCTGTGACACTTCTTGGACTGAATGCTCAGCCCCGTCATTTGGGAAAGTTCCTCCAAGATCCTGAGACTCCCATTCATTGCTTCCACCAACCCTGACACCAGAACCAATCATCAGCAAATGACAACGTGGAGATCGAGTGACCTCCCCATCTTAACCGAATCTGGCGATTCGTTAGTCTATGGATAAGAGGATCCATAGCTAGGTCAAAAAGCAAAGGGGACAAGAGGCAAGTCACCTTCTCCACCACCAGAGAGGTGACATTCCATGTCCAAATAGCTTCTGTAACCGAGGATGACAGTCAAGGTCCCCGCCCACCACCCATCCCACATTGCACCCAACCCCTTTGGCCCCTCCTACAGGTGGTGAGCCCATGAAGATGATTTAGATCAACAAAATTGGGATGATGTTTATTTAGATGATGTGAATAAATCTTAATGAGAAGTAAAGGTGAGGAACAGGAAATGCCCAGTTAAGACATGCTCGTCCAGTTCTGGCTGCCTGGATAAACACCCGTTTCAGGGACACCCAGAGCTAAGTACTGATGTTAAAGATGAAATGCTGGATTTTGTGAGGAGGGCCAAGACAATCGAGCTTCTCCAGGACCACGGAGCCTTCTCCTCCTCTAACCTCCAGCCTCACCATGGAGGGCTTAAGCACTGACTGGGAACATGAAGAAACTGGGGTCAGGAGCCACCTCCATCCACCTTGTCACAGCCCCTTGTTCAGATGAGGAAGACCCCAGCCCATCATCTGCATGTGCTGTCCCTGACTCACCCATGGATTCAACATGTGAGGATCAGGTGTCAGAATCTCCTTTTCCAGCCTCTCTGGGTAAGATGTGCCTTTTAAAACTTGTTCTAAATGTGGCTTGGGTGTGTTTAACGTCTGCTTTGGTTTTATCCAACAGTTAATTTTGTGAAAAGCTACGTGTTTTCTGGAGGGCGGTTGTCCAAGCCCCAAACACCGGGAGAACGTGAGGTGTGCTATGAATTGGGTCAATCGTTTTCTCCGGCATATGGCTGAGAACGTGAGGTGTGCTATGAATTGGGTCAATCGTTTTCTCCGGCATATGGCTGTAATCAGCCGAGCACCTGGCTCTTCCTGGATGATGTTGGGCATATCCAAAGGTAAGCTGATTTGTGGTTGTCGCAATGTATTCCTGTAAAAAGCTTAACATGGCAATGTGTTTCTGCAGTGGGGCATACAAGCTGTTGTCGCAGGGGAAAACCAGCACCACTGCCTGCATTCATCTCAACAATGTGAATCAGTTCATGGAGTATTTTGCAGAAACTTCACCGCCATCATGCAGGTTGTCAAGATCATAGCAAACTGGTATCTTGAGGACGTTAAAGAACTGCATTCACCAGCTGCGTAAAGACGTGGTGCTTAACCAAATAGCTGCTAAAGAGGCAAAGTTGGCTCACATTATTTCAGCACCGACCCTTGTGAAGTGCCAGGACTTGGCCCACTCCAAAATCCCTCAGCTGCTTGGTAAAACTTGATTTTTATCTGCATCCTATTGTGAGCAAATGTGTTTCATTTAAACCCCTCTCTCTCTCTCAACCCCCTCCGACATGATGGATGATGATGATGAATCCCCTCAGCCGAGGTGTTGCTTCTACAGCTACTTTTCTACCCTTCTCGCTTCACTCTACGGTCACCAGACTGGCGTTCTGACTAGCATGACTGTGTCCGAGGTGGAAGCTGCCAAGGCAGGTGATCATCCAGAGTCCCTGGGCTTTGTTGTGAATGTAAGTTGTGATTTACCAGCTCAAGGCACAGTAAATCCAGCAGAGCATGGTGGCGAGCTAACCAATTTACATGTCTCTTCCACAGGTGAGGAGCACAAAACGAAGCGTGCCTTTGGTCTGGCACAAGTGTACTTGACCCACGAGGAGTTCTCTTGGGCTAAACGGTGGCTAAAGATGAGGGCTGCTCTGAATCTGCTCGGGGGAGAGGTTTCTCCACACGACTTCTCACAGCCCGGGTAAGATTCTCCTCAAGTATCTCTGGGTGGTGTGGGAGGAGATGGACTGCCTACCTTCACAGACATCTGAACATCTGTGGCTACACATGTAAAGAACTTCCACAGCACTGAGGCTCGCCACACCTTGGCAAACTTCATGTGTCATGATACCTCGACCACAGACAGATACTACGTGATGCATCTAGACACTGAGCAAGCCAGAAAAATCAAGGTCCTCTTCGAGCAGTCGACAACAACGCAGAGGCCCAGAGGCAGGAGAGCCTAGATGGACTTCAGTGATCTTGAAAACATGCACTTTTTTTTAGTTCTGGTTTAAATAAAAAAATTAAAGTTCTGGTTTGTCACAGTTTTCTATTTGTCAGTTTTCTATGTACCTCCACACAATGAATTCTCACACTCCACGTTACCCGGGGGTCCTAGAGGAACCTGCACCCATGAAGCTGCACACAGGCTGATGCATTATCACACTGGGACATTTCTAATGTAAAAGTTGACCTCCACGACCATACAGGGACACAAGCCATGAACAATATTAACAGGCCATTGGCTACACAAAGTGTCTTCCCTTGAAGGGGTTAGCACACGAGCAGCAGAGTTTAACAGCTGAAGGCTGGACACATTTTTCTTAGGGAAACCAGAAAGCAGTGAATTACAGTACAGTAGTCTAAACTACTAGAAATAAAAACATCAAAGTCTTTGTATTGGTGAGAGAAAGAAGAGGGCGGACTCTGACTATATTTTTAGATGATAAAATCCTGTTTTGACTATGTTTAATATGAGGAATAAAAGTTAGCTCAGAGTCTAAAAGAACCCCTGATTGCTGTATCAATTGTTTACTGCATTATATTTTTAAATTTAACTTGTTTGATTAAATAGGAGGGAGATCCAAGTGATGCATGTGTGATTACAGCATGGAACATGCAACAACAAAGTTTAATAAACTTTAAACTAACTGTATCCCTTCTTTGTGGATTTTCCGTGTTTTTGCTGATGGGTGTGGTCCCAAATACCTGTGATAAATTAGGGACTATATACACACACGTTGGCTTGTATGCATTTCACCACAAGACTGAAATATTGGAAATTGTGCATGGATCACATACAGGTCCATCCATCCATCCATCCATCCATCTTCTTCCGCTTATCCGGGGTCGGGTCGCGGGGGTAGCAGCCTAAGTAGGGAGGCCCAGACTTCCCTCTCCCCAGCCACTTGGAGCAGCTCCTCTGGGGGAATCCCAAGGCGTTCCCAGGCCAGCCGAGAAACATAGTCCCTCCAGCGTGTCCTGGGTCTTCCTCTGGGTCTCCTCCCGGTGGGACATGCCCGGAACACCTCACCAGGGAGGCGTCCAGGAGGCATCCTAACCAGATGCCCGAGCCACCTCAACTGGCTCCTCTCGATGTGGAGAAGCAGCGGCTCTACTCCGAGTCCCTCCCGGATGACTGAGCTTCTCACCCTATCTCTAAGGGAGAGTCCAGACACCCTGCGGAGAAAACTCATTTCAGCCGCTTGTATCCGAGATCTTGTTCTTTCGGTCACAACCCAAAGCTCATGACCACATACAGGTCCTTCCCAAAAAATTAGCACATCATGAACAGGTTCTCTAAACGAGCCATTAACCTAATATCTGAATCAATGAATTAACTTTGAACACCTGCAAAAGATTCCTGAGGCTTTTTAAAACTCCCAGCCTGGTTCGTTACTCAAAACCACAATCATGGGTAAGACTGCCGACCTGACTGCTGTCCAGAAGGCCATCATTGACACCCTCAAGCAAGAGGGTAAGACACAGAAATAAATTTCTGAACGAATAGGCTGTTCCCAGAGTGCTGTATCAAGGCACCTCAGTGGGAAGTCTGTGGGAAAAGTGTGGCAGAAAACGCTGCACAACGAGAAGAGGTGACCGGACCCTGAGGAAGATTGTGGAGAAGGGCCGATTCCAGAGCCACCGTGCACAGGCGTGTGCAGGAAATGGGCTACAGGTGCCGCATTCCCCAGGTCAAGCCACTTTTGAACCAGAAACAGCGGCAGAAGCGCCTGACCTGGGCTACAGAGAAGCAGCACTGGACTGTTGCTCAGTGGTCCAAAGTACTTTTTTCGGATGAAAGCAAAGTTTGCATGTCATTCAGAAATCAAGGTGCCAGAGTCTGGAGGAAGACTGGGGAGAAGGAAATGCCAAAATGCCAGAAGTCCAGTGTCAAGTACCCACAGTCAGTGATGGTCTGGGGTGCCATGTCAGCTGCTGGTGTTGGTCCACTGTGTTTTATCAAGGGCAGGGTCAATGCAGCTAGCTATCAGGAGATTTTGGAGCACTTCATGCTTCCATCTGCTGAAAAGCTTTATGGAGATGAAGATTTCATTTTTCAGCACGACCTGGCACCTGCTCACAGTGCCAAAACCACTGGTAAATGGTTTACTGACCATGGTATTACTGCCTGCCAACTCTCCTGACCTGAACCCCATAGAGAATCTGTGGATATTGTGAAGAGAAAGTTGAGAGACGCAAGACCCAACACTCTGGATGAACTGCTATCGAAGCATCCTGGGCCTCCATGACACCTCAGCAGTGCCACAGGCTGATTGCTTCCATGCCACGCCACATTGAAGCAAGTAATTTCTGCAAAAGCATTCCCGACCCAAGTATTGAGTGCATAACTGAACATAATTATTTGAAGGTTGACTTTTTAGATTGACACTTAACCCCGAGTTGCTCCCGGTAGGTCTGGATGGCGCCTTGCATGGCAGGCTACCACTACCGGTGTATGTATGAATGAATGGGTGGATGGTTGGTATTGTAAAGCGCTTTGGGGCTCCTCACAGGGGGCTGGAAAGCGCTATATAAATAAGCTCCATTTACCATTTTTTTGTATTAAACACTTTTCTTTTATTGGTCGGATGAAATATGCTAATTTTTTGAGACAGGAATTTTGGGTTTTCATGAGCTGTATGCCAAAATCATTAGTATTAAAACAATAAAAGACCTGAAATATTTTAGTTGGTATACAATGAATCTAAAACATATGAAAGTTTTATTTTTATCATTACATTATGGAAAATAATTACCTTTATCACAATAGGATATATTTTTAGAAGGACCAGTACAGTCAAAAAGTAGAGTACAGTATTGATGGTTGGCAGTTTAGAAGGAAAAATAAACCACCACATTTACTAGGAACAAACTAAAATTGAAATCCACCTTTTAAATAAATATTAACACATTTGCTTGCTGTGTTGTAAGTTTTGTAAAATAAAAATGGTATTATAAGATATCCAAAACATGAGAATTGGGGGAGGGGCTATGTACCATTTTCTTTATATTATCTCAATTACTTTTTTTTTTTAAGGTTATACAAGTTTCAGAAAAGCATAGTCACTGCTCAGTCCATTGAAGCTTGTCCTTTCAAATATGTAGTTAGATATTTATACCAGGGTTTGTGTACTGAAAAGTAACTGAAGTTGTTTTTATGAGACAGAAGAACAAGAACACTTATTAGCAGAGAGATTGCTGTTTTTCAAGAGTGTTGACCCACTGCTTCAAACTGATGCAACACAAGAACTATACAACACATTAAATGGAAATAAAATACAAGTTTAACATAACAAACATTATAGTTTGAGCTGAACAGCCATGCTACAGCAAAGAGACAGCAAGTGCTCACTGATCTCAGAGGAAGGATGTGGTCCACTTAAGTAGGCTGCTCACACCTGCACATGGTTTCATTAATTAAACCATTAGTTGAGGATTCTACCAGAAAAACACAAACATTATGTACAGACTCGTAACACCCCACTTTTAGAAAGGATTGCTCTAAGCAATCAAGCCTGTAAAAATACTGAAAGGTTACTTATTGAAAGTGCACCTACTAAGACATTGTCCCAGCAACAAATAAAAACCCTTGTAGGAATGAGCTCCATCACAGCAGCTGCTGGTTCTCATGCTGTAATAAAATCAAGTAGAATGAATTTCAGGATTTCTCAGGGGAAAAAGTGTTTATTGACTGCACCAAAAATAAATGAATAAATAAAAAATATGGACAGAAATTAATGTGTGGCTAATTTTTTACCTAAAAGACAATACAAGGGTTAACTGATTTGACAGTCCATCATTAGAAGACCTCAAGTTGAGTAATAAACTGGTAGAACAAAACAAAACTTGTGTTTATATCCATATGCAATAAAGCAACCTTCTCTCACAGCGTTGTTCAAAAGACGAGCCCAAACGTATACGTATTCACCCCACGAGGATCTTGACAAAATCTTTCAATGAGCACATGTCAGTTCAGTAAACCCCTGAAATTTACCAACGTTACTTTCGTAGAGCAGCTGCAAATTGTGAAAACCAACAAATAATGGATGTGTTCAAAAAGCATGAGAATATTTTATTGTCAATCATGTACATTTGCTTTGGGGCCATTGTAATAAAAAAGTATATTTAAGTTTGTTGCTGATCGCTGCTACCGTATTTCCACCTGATAGGTTGCACCGTTATATAGATCGCTTTGTCCAATTATTGGCAAAAAATTAGAAAATTCCATAAACCGGTCGCACCTTTATTTAGGTCGCAGCTATTATGCATCACAGCTACGCGACGTGTCAGCGCCTCATTTGCCCTGCTGAAAATGGCGGCCACAGAAGCGAGCAGGCACGGAAGGAGTTTACAAGATTATCACGGTAAAAACAATTATTTGTTTGCTAAAAATTATAGCTGACATTATAGCACAAGGGTTCCTGAGCTTAACCGTTCCTTAATAAATTCACGAAATGGTCTAATCTACTGGATTTAAATTGTTTCGGTTTGACGTCTTCCAAACGGTCGCGTGCACTGTGAAAATAAATTATAAATAAATCGAATTTTAGCTCAAATGACTCATACAGGTCAACAGTTTGTAAATGAAACCCATATAATTACACTCTGTAAGCTGAAAAAATATCCGCCGAGTGGTGCGGCCGTGGCGTAGTGGTAATGACAGTGGTCCCCCGATCGGAAGGTTGGAGGTTTGAATCCCGGTTCCCCACACCATGTCTCGTTGTGTCCCTGGGCAAGACACTTAACCCCGAGTTGCTCCCGGTAGGACTGGATGGCGCCTTGCATGGCAGTCTACCACTACCGGTGTATGAATGTGTGTATGAATGGGTGGATGGTTGGTATTGTAAAGTGCTTTGGGGCTCCTCACAGGGGGCTGGAAAGCGCTATATAAATAAGCTCCATTTACCATTTAGCTATTAACTAAAATATACACGGAAATAAAACAAAGCTAACACGACACGGTTGCGTCTCTAAAACAACAAATAAAAAAAACGAATTTTATCTCAAATGTCTCATACAGGTCAACAGTTTGTAAATGAAACCCATATAATTACACTCTGTAAGCTGAAAAAAAATCTGCCGAGTGGTTTAATAATAATAATAATAATAATTAATTCAATTTATAACGCACTTTTCATTACTGAAAATCTCAAAGTGCTACACATATATTGAATGCTACACACATTCATAAACCGGTGGCGGCAGACTACCATGCAAGGTGCTTTCCAGTCCTACCGGGAGCAACTCAGGGTTAAGTGTCTTGCCCAAGGACACAACGACACATGGTGCGGGTCCCGGGAGTCGAACCGCCAACTTTCCGATCGGGAGACGACTGCCCTTACCACTACGCCACGGCCGCCCGTTTATTAGCTATTTGCTAAAATATACACGGAAATAAAACGGAAGCTAACGCGAGACGAGTTCGTCTCTAAAACGACAAATAAAAAAACAAATTTTATCTCAAATGTCTCATACAGGTCAACAGTTTGTAAATGAAACCCATATAATAATATTCTGTAAGCTGAAAAAATATCAGCCGAGTGGTTTATGAGCTATTTATCTAAATAGTATCCATTTACGGTAGCTAACCGCTAACAACGATGCTAAAAAGATCGATTTTAGTTATCTCAAACATCTCATAAAGCTAAACAGTTGTAAATGTCCATACAGTGATTACATTCTGTAAGTTTGATAAAAATCTGTCCTGTGGTTCTTGACTTATCTTGCTAACAAACAGCTAACAAACAGAGCAAACAGTAGTTACCTCCAGAGCAGGAGGCCGGGCAGCGACAGAGTCAGTCCGAGCAGAGGAGGCTTTTTTCGACACATGAGCTGGAAACGGTCGGTGGACTCTCTGGAAGTGTCCCCTAGCAGACAAAAGTGGTACTGCACCATTTTTTGCCAAAATGAAAAAAAGGTCATATCTGAGCCAAAAATTGGTCTAAAAATATGGGGAAAATTCCATAAATAGGTCTCACCTCTCTATAGGTTGCAGGGCATGCAAAATAGGCAAAAAAAACGCAACCTATAGTCTTGAAAATACGGCATGCGTCACCGCTACGTGACGCGTCACCGCTATGTGACGCGTCAGCGCCTCATTTGCCATGGTGAAAATGGCAGCCACAGAAGCGAGCACGGAAGGACTTTACAAGACTAACACTGTAAAATTAATTATTTGTTTGCTGAAAATTATAGCTGACATTATAGCACAAGGGTTCCTGAGCTTAACCGTTCCTTAATAAATTCACAAAATGGTCAAATCTGCTGGATTTGAATTGTTTCGCTTTGACGTCTTCCAAACGGTCACGTGCACTGTGAAAGTAAATTAAAAATAAATCGAATTTTATCTCAAATGTCTCGTATAGTTCACAGTTTATAAATGACCACCAAGTAATTCTGTTTTGTAGGTTTCAAGAAAATCTGCAGTGTGGTTTAAGAGTTATTTAGACAAATAGTAGCAGGAAAATAACCCGAAGCTAAAGCAACACGTTTACATCTATAAAACATTTAAAAAAAATAATCTCAAACATTTCATAAAGCTAGTCAGTTGTAAATGTCCATACAGTGATTACTTTCTGTAAGTTTGATAAAAATCTGTCCTGTTGTTCTTGACTTATGTTGCTAACAAACACTGAGCTAACAGTAGTTACCTCCAGAGCAGGAGGCCGGGCAGTGACAGAGTCAGTCCGACCAGAGGAGGCTGTTGAATATTTTCTTTGACTGACTTCGAATGACGAAAAAAAGAGTCGGGCGGAATATTCAGATGAACTTTAGTGAAATAAAGGTGATGAACGAATCATACGTACAGATACATAGCTGAGGGTCGAACAGAATCCTCAGAAAAACTGAAAACGTTGTTGCTATGGCAACAACAACAAACCAAGCAGAAAGCAGAGGAGGCGGACTCAGCCGTTAACTGCCGCTCAACCGTTACAAAACATCATGGGATATGTAGTCCGCTTTCAGCCTGATACCAACTACAAACGTCAACCAAATCAATGTAGCAAACAGCAACAAAATATATAGTTACTGATATTAAATTATAATATCCTAAATAACAAATCCCAAACAAATTCTCAACATCCTCCCCCCCGATAAACAACAGTTTATCTAAATTTCCAAAGGATATAGCAGCTGGATTGGTCGCCGCCAAACAGTTCCAGCTGTCGTGCGTACAGCGCACGATCTCACCAGTCCGTCACGTCCTGGAAACAGTTCTTGAATTCTTCCCAGCTTCCAACTCTGCCTCGGAATCTTGTCCTCTCCAATGAGCACTACATCCCCCACCTGAAGTTTGGACGGCGTTGGTGAGTCACACCGATGCGCTGATTTTAAGTCCAACAAGTATTCCTTCCTCCATCGATTCCAGAAGTTGGTGATGAGTCTTTGCCTGTAGCGCCATCTCCGGGTCATCTCTTCCTTGACTGCTGTCGGATGTTTATTATCAGCTGAGAAAACTCTTGGAGGCAAACTAGTCAGTCTTTGGCCCACTAAAAAATGTGCAGGTGTCAGAGGCTGCGGTTCATCCACATCATTGTGCACATAAGTTAGAGGTCTGGAATTTATTATAGCTTCTGCTTCAGTAAGAGTTGTCCACATTTCTTCAAAACTTAGTTTTGCTCTGCCGAGTACCTTTCGTAAGATTGTCTTTACTGACCTGACGAGTCTCTCCCAAAATCCACCCCACCAGGCTGCTCGTTCAGCAATGAACCTCCAAGTGATGCCCTTGTCGGAAAAAAGGGTTTGCAGCTGTGGATCTTTAATGCTCTCCCATAGCTTCTTTAAATCCTGTTCAGCTCTCTTGAATGTCATGGCGTTATCTGAGTAGATCACATTACACAAACCTCTTCTTGAGATGAATCTTTTTAGAGCCAGCAGAAAGCTTTTTGTAGAGAGATCTGAAACTAGCTCTAAATGGACTGCTCTAGTTACAGCACAGGTAAACAGGGCAACATATGACTTCTTCATGGAGCTTTGTTCCTTTACATAGAGCGGCCCAGCAAAGTCCACACCTGTGACCTCGAATGGTGGGGATTCTATGATTCTGTTTTTTGGCAGTGGTGCAGTAGTCTGTTGTCCCGCTTTGGCATTGAATTTCTTACAAAATGTGCATCTTGACACAACCTTCTTGACTACTTGGCGTGCTCTCACAATCCAATATCTTTCCCTAGTTTGCACTAGAGTGTCTCGTACACCTGCATGCATCAGTTTCTCATGTTGACTCTGCACCAACATTTCTGTGTATCTGTGATGACCAGGTAAAATCCATGGGTGTCTTTCTCTGTATGAAAGTTCGGATTGTTGCAGCCTTCCTCCAACAGAAAGCAGCTCGTCTTCATCTAGAAATGGTTTCAGTTCTCGAATTTTAGAGTCAGCGTTAGGGTATTTATCTTGCTTCAGCATTTCAATTTCTGACTTGAAACATTGGTTCTGAGTCACCTTTATCCAGTGATTTTCTGCCCTTTCCAACTCTTCTGTTGTCAGCTCACCACTGATTTTTGCACTGAAGCGGGCATTTGTGATAAATCTCCATACCCAGGCTGTCACTCTGAGCACTTTCCTTAACTTGCTGTATTTTTCCAGCTCTAATATTGGTTTTAAGTACTCTGCATCTTGATTGACCAAGTGTACTGCAACCTGGTGTTTGGCTCTCATTTCAGATTTCACCTCGTTTTCCTGCACCGGTTCCTGAATGTTTTCTGACTGATCAGGTAATGTTAGTCTGCCAGGCCCATGCCACCACAATGTGCTCTGGATCAGTGCTTGAACAGACAACCCTCTGGTGGGAAGATCGGCTGGATTGACTTTTCCTTGGCAATGCGACCATGCCTGTGGATCTGTTAGAGACTGGATTTCTGTAACTCTATTGGCCACAAACTGCTTCCACCTGCTGGCAGAACTTCGAATCCAATGTAACACTATCATAGAGTCTGTCCATAAATGTAACTGGTTTTGGTCTAGTTGGAGAGCTTAATGAGCGTGTTTCCAAACCTTGCTGCTATTACGGCTCCCATTAGCTCCAGCCGGGGCAGTGTCATCCTTTTGAGTGGAGCCACCCTGGACTTGGATGCTACCAGACTCATTATCATTTCCCCTTCCTTAGCCCTTCCTTGCAGATAAGCGACTGAACTGTAGGCACGTTCACTTGAGTCACAAAACACATGTAACTTTACATCCTGACTGTTCAGTTGTTGCATGTCTATTTTGTGCCATCGTGGGATTGTCATCTGGTGTAATTGAGGGAGCTCTGAACACCACTGCTGCCACTTTTTGGACAAATCGGGCGGCAGTTCTTCATCCCACTTTATTCCTCTCTCCCACATTTCTTGAAACAAACACTTAATTCTGATGGTGAAAGGGGTCAAGAAGCCTAACGGGTCGAATATGCGAGTAGACGACTGCAGGACGCTTCTTTTTGTGTTCCTTTTCTCCTTTAAAATGTCCAGTAGTTGTCTGAAGTCGAACACAAACTCATCTGTTACTGGCCTCCACACTAAACCCAGGACCTTTAGCACTGACCCACATGTCTCTGGTTGTGTGGTGCTATCCATTGAACTTCCTTGCCACATTTCTTTGAGCTCAGCCGAGTTTGTTGTCCATTTACATAACTCCATTCCTGCAGCAGCCATGATGTTCTTGGTTGTGGTAGTTACTGTGAAGGCCTCTTTCAACTCACTTGAACTTGAAATGAAGTCATCTACATAGAGAGATGAATTGATGGTTTCTACCACTTCTGGTTGTTCTGAACGGTATTGTCTCAGATGTTTCCTTATAGTAGCAGCTAGTAAGAATGGGCTCGATGAAGCTCCGAACACCACTCTTGTCATCCTGAGCACAAGCAAATGTTCATCTGTGTCATCTGTAGGTGGTCCTGAGAACCACAAGAATCTCACTGCATCCCGGTCTCTCTCTGATAGCGATATTTGCAGAAATGCCTTTTTAATGTCCGCCATGTAGGCAATATGATGCAGCCTGAACTTGAGCAGAACATTCATCAGGTCCGGGTTTAAGTTAGGACCTGTTATGAGACAATCATTCAGGGATGGGCTTCCTTCCTCGTGAGAAGAGGCATCAAACACAACTCTTAGCTTTGTTGATGCCTTATCTTCCCTTATCACTGCATGATGAGGTAGATAGTATGTCACCTTGCTTTCAGCCATTTCCTCTCTTGGCACCTCCTCAGCCATTCCTTCATTTAAGTAGGTTTCCACTACTTCTTGATACCTGCTGTATAGCACAACATCTTTCTTTAGTTTTCTTTTCAAACTCATCAGTCTTTGTTTTGCAATGCGGTAATTGTCTTGGAGGGGTGGGTGTGCTTGTTGCCATGGTAACTGCACTTGGTAACGTCCATCTTTAAAGGTGGAAGTTTCTTCAAACCGTTGCAACACTTCCAGATCTTCTGGGCTCTCTTGCTTCTCACTTGTGATTCCTAGGGACTCAATCTCCCAGAATGCATGGAGCTGTTTGTCCATCTGGAAGTCTTCCTTAAGCTGAATGTGCATGCATGTTGTTTCTGACAAACTGGACATTATAACTGGGCCTTGGACCGCCCAGCCAAAGGCACTTTCAAGAGCCACCAAACTCTCAGTTAATCTTTCTATACGGCCTGTTACTATTTGCCAGTAATAATCAGAGCCGATTAGCACAGAAAGTTCAGGTTTATCTTCTCCAGGGAAATCTGCGATTTGGAGACCTCGCCTTTCCATTTCATTGCGTACATGTTCGCCTGGAACTTTCATCATTGCTGCACAGACCTTCTGTGTCACTACTGCTTCTATCTCAATGATCTGTCCTGTACCCCACACATTTTTTAAACATAGTTTCACTGTGTTACGTTCAACTGGGGTGGGAGCTGAAGAGCCAAATGTATGGAGCATAAGTGTCCCTTGCTTTGTGACAGGTAGTTGCAGTGCTCTTACAACATTCTCGTGCACAAAACTACCTTGACTCCCTCCATCTAATAGGCAACGGACCATCTTCCTGCTGGTAGGTCCAACCGCCCATGCCTTGGCTGTCTGTAGTAGCACAGTGTTTTCATTATCAGACTTGGTTTCCTCAGCTTGGGGAATCACAGAGGAAATAACAGTTTCCATATTGGTAGAGACTGAAGGGGGTGGGGTCTCGTTTTTGTCACAAAGAGCTATGTGATGCCTGCCGCCACATGTGGCGCATGACCCACCCTTAAATCTACAAAACCTTGCGATGTGTTTCTGTCCTAAACAAACAAAGCACCGACCAAGTCTCTTCAGTTTTTCTTTACGTGCTGACACCCCATGTTCTGGACAGTTTTCAGCCTTATGTTCAACACTGTCACAGAAGAGGCAGGTTTGAGCCTTTTGATTAGCAGTGTGGAGTGCAGCTGCTGATGTCATGCTTGGTTTCCTTTGCTTTATGTCAGTGGATCCATATGATTTACTAACCAATCTGGGCCCAGGCAGGGTTTCCTTTTGATTATATGATCTCATCATTTGCAAGGCTCTCTCTCTACTCTGAACTTCTTTCTGTAA
>JBBPBX010030368.1:8280-26203 GCA_038048925.1 Garcialebias charrua
AATTCACTTGTTCTTATAATATCACTCCTTATCTGGGGCTTAATGATGATTTATAGCCAATATAGTGTGCAGGCTGTGTGGTGGAGAGAAGGTCTGTGCTGCTCGCTGAGACCTGTGTTTTAGCCCCAAGGTGAGAGCAGTTCATTTCTAACAGCAGGGCAGAGAGCTTAAAACAGAAAGAAACAGTGAGTGGACAGTAAGAGCTCATTCCCACCCCCTCCTCCAAACTCCTAAATCTGGATCTGAAGAGTAATAGCGCATGCTTCCCTTTGACCTGAGCTTTAAAAATTGATGGATGCTTTTTTGTGAGGAGGCTCACCTTACTGCTGGGGGACGTGCAGACTGTTTTAATTGGGCAATGCTGGCAGAAGTGAGACATGCTATGAAGACATGTGGTAACAGGTCAATACAGAAATTGCTCTCCAGCCTGATCTCTGATTGGGGTTTCTGCACACCTCCCTTTTCTCTTCACTGAGCAGACTGAAAACAGACACAAAGTGTGGAGCTGAGCATTCATGCATGAGCTTGTCTTAAATGTGTCTTAGTTAAACTTTAGTAACATTGTTTCCTTTTCATACTTCACATATTTTTAATTTTAATTATATGAAAATGTGACATGAGGGTTCCAATGTTTTCAATTGCAGCTCTGTGGAAATGTGAATGATCTTACCTGTTGCAGATAGCTCTTGATCGCCCTGATTTTGAAGAAGTAAAGTTTCACTCTGACTTGACTGACAAGCTAAACAATAATCAGAGTGGAGCCAAGACCAAAGTGGACTGTTTTCATCTGAAAATAACCTCAAAAATCTTACAGCAGTTATTACAAACATTTTTTTATAAGGTCTGATAACAATCCAGACTGCATTAAAAGTGCTACAGCTGCCACTGGCACCATATGTGTATGCAAATAACTACAAAATGTATATACATACATTTATAATGCAAAAATAAAAGTGATGTAAAGACACCAAAGTTCATGCTCAATTATCCAGATACAAAATCCAACAATGTTCTGTCAGGTCATCTGGACGGTTTATTTTTCTGCTGAGACATTTCATCCTTCATCCAAAAGACTTCTTCAATTTGAGGAACCACCAAACAAAACTGATTCCCACAAACAGCATACTCCATAGTAGAAAAAAAAACAGTTTGCTGGTGCTAAGATGGCCTCCAGGGCCCATCCTCTCCTCTGTCAACTCCTCCGAGACAATCATGCCAAAGTGGTTCAAAACACCAAAGTTCATGCTCAATAATCCAGGTATAAAATCCAACAATATTTAGTCAGATCATCTGGATGTGAAGTGATGTCAATTTTTTTTTAATGGTGTTTGCATTATGAAATTTATTCATGCTGGAGTTGTTTTAAGACAACAGCAATCCATGTTGGTCTTGGCTATACTCATACCAGCAACTAGCTCATCAGACCAGTCAGAATAAAACTGTTATTCCAAGTGGAAGTTGTTCATGGAGCTATCTACAGCAGGGAAGACATTAATTGCTCTTGACATTTCCATAGAACCACAATTTAAAACATTTGAGCTCTAGATTTAGGAAAAGCAGTCATTAATTTCCTGCTAGACTTAGACGAGAGGTGACTGTGAGCAGCAGTATGATTTCATGCCAAGAAAAAGCACCACAGATGCCATCTTTGCCTTGAGGATGCTGATGGAGAAGTACAGAGAGGGTCAGACAGAACTCTATTGTGTCTTTGTGGATTTAGAAAAAGCATATGACAGGGTGCCGAGGGAGGATGTACTTGAGGAAATCTGGAGTGGCAGAGAAGTATGTTAGACTGGTACAGGACATGTATGACAGCAGGACAGTGGTGAGATGTGCTGTAGGAGTGACAGATAGCTTAAAGGTGGAGGTGGGATTGCATCAAGGATCGGCTCTGAGCCGCATCTTGTTTGCTCTGGTGATGGACCGATGAGGTCAGTCAGGAATCCCATGGACTATGATGTTTGCAGATGACATTGTAATATGTGGTGAGAGCAGGTAACAGGTGAAAGAGATCTTGGAGAGGTGGAGGTATGTACTTGAAAGAAGAGGAATGAAAGTCAGCCGTAGAAAGATAGAGTACATGTGTGAATGTCTCAGACCACAGGGTCATCTCCCTGGAAGTGCCTTCATCTTCGCCTGCTTCAAACCCAAAACGACCAATCCAGTTCCGTGACTTTAAAAACATTTCCCCAGATGTTCTGTCTATATCTTCACGCCCTTACCGCTGTCAATCATTCATCTGCAAATGACTCTGTGGATTACTAGATTACTACAACCAATCTCTCCGGGAGCTCCTGGACCTACACGCCCCCTTGAAGTCAAGAAGCCCCCTGGTACATTAGTGAGCTGCGCAAGATGAAGGCAACTGGCCGTGCTATTGAGAGACGTGTAAAATCATCTGGTCTCTCTGTACATAAGCAGGCATATAAAGAACATCAGAAAGTGTACGCCTATTCTCTTAAAGAAGCACGCTCCAAATATTATTCTAACATCATCAACACCTGCCCTGGAAACTCTAAAGAGCTCTTCTCCACAATAACTCATCTGCTTAATCCCATTAAACAAACTCAAATTGTTGTGCCATAGGGGCGTGGCTGGGTCTCATGGAGTAGACGTGTTTGAGGAAGCTCCGCTCAACTTCACCATTACTTCACCTTAAAAAATATTCAAACCTCTGCGAAACATATTTACAGTGTGCCATCATGAGCAAGGTGACGAAGACCAGACTTGCTAGGAAAGAAAAAGGCTCGGGAGAGGAGACGCTGGATGACAGAACCAAACTAGCAGACGTCGAGGAGGCTAATGCTAACACAGGCCGCAGACCTCCTAGCAGCCATAAGCAAGCTTAACAGCACGGTCGACATGAGGTTTGTGGAGCTGAATGAATCTATTTCTGGTCTCAAAGCGTCGCTTTCTGCCATAAGTGACCGGGTGACATCAGCTGAGATCGCAGTCGTGTCACAGGAGAGACGGATCTCGGAGATGGAGAAGCGACATGATAGCCTAGCCGCGCTATGCTTGCAGCAACAAGCTAAGCTGGAGGATTTGGAGGCGCGCTCGCGCCGGCAGAATATCCGAATAGACCTTTTACCAGTTGACGTCATCGCGCATGCGCACTCGCTTTTTTTCGAGACTCAACCGGAAGCACGAGCACGCAACTGGAGTGTTGTCAGTACTGGCAACGGTCGCGTTGGAGAAATAAGACTTTTATTGTGTTTATAATTGTTTCAGGCAACTTCAACGAGTAAAAGAAGAAGGTGTGACTTGTTCGTTTTACAACGTCCCTCTGGGAAAGTCGAGTAGAGCGACTAAAAGAAGGAAGTTGAGGAGGAAAACTGTACCACCGCCGGCTTGTACCGGCAGGATTTCCCCCCGGCACGATGCATCAACGTGTGTGCGTTTTTTATCTGGCATGGACATTAATGATCCAAGCTCCGTGGATTACGTTCCTACATTACATCTTGGATATGGGAAACAGACAGGGCGGAGAACGATCTCCCGCAGCTACTGGACAGCTGCTAAGCTAGCAGCAGCTAGCTAGTTCGACGAGACCGTTGTTCTTCGGTCTCCGCTGCGTGTGTTGGGGTTTCGGCCTGTTTTGACCTGCGACATGCAAAGAGATTCTTCCTTCAACCCCACTGAAGAGCAGGTGAGTGGAATGTCAAAACGTTTGATAAGCCAACCGTTAACCGAATCTTCTAAAATCATTAAGCTACCAGTAAATGCATGATTTTTTGAGCCGGGACTTAGTGGCTCTGCCTGGGTGAAGGTTCAGGCAGCCCCGCCGCGCGCACGGTTCATCTGTAGCCAGGACTTAGTGGCTCCTGGCTGGGTCCAGCCGGTTCTGGACCTCCAGGGCGCACGTGGATCAGGTGTAGCCGGGACTTAGTGGCTCCTGCCTGGGTGAAGGTTCAGGCAGCCCCCGCCGCGCGCGCACGGTTCATCTGTAGCCAAAAAAAGCAACCCTGTAGACAATGTGTATGGCCGTGCGGTTTTCCTCCTCTCGTGTCCGCGGCACAATGTTCAGGCGTTTTGACCAGCGGTTGTTCACTATTTTAAGAAAACAAGCTTCTAAATTACAACTCGCTATCATTACGAAGCTCCTCGACCCCTTGCTGAGCCCCTATCCGGTTAGGGCTTTTTGCCGTCCAATCAGAACGCTCGTTTCAGGCGAGCTTTGCGTGATGACGTCAACTGGTAAAAGGTCTATTGTGGGCATACCAGAGAAAGCTGAGAATGGTAGACCGACGGACTTTGTCTGCAAACTGCTGCCTAAACTGCTAGGAGAAGACAACTTCCAAAGACCAATTGAGGTGGATCGGGCGCACCGAAGCCTGACGCAGGCTAAAGACGGGAAGGCGAGAGCCATGATTGTCAGGCTGCATTACTTTCAGGAGAAGGAGCGTGTGCTACGGTTGGCGAGGGAGAAGAGTCCTCTGCAGTATGAAGGTCGCTCTGTGTTCATCTTTCCTGACCTCACCTCGGCTGTGATGAAGAAACGCCAGGCGTTCCAGGCTATCAGGGAGCAATGCAGGTCCAAAGGGATTCGTTTTGGATTCAGATATCCTGCACAGTTCCTGGTTACTGTGAATAATAACACTGCGAAGTTCAACACTCCAGAGGAAGCTGATAAATTCCTGAGCCGGGAGGTTGAAGACTGGCACTCTGGGACTAAATAAGGCGAGTGTTGAACTTTCCTTTCTGTTAAAAGTTTGAAAAAGTGAATAATTACAGACTCTGTCATAGGGTGAGAAATGTAATTTACCTAATTTGATATATTCATTGTGTGGGGTTGAGCGGCTACTCATGGTGGGAAGATGGGAAGCTGTGAGGCTTGTCCACCTACAGGTGGGCAGCTAGTTTTAGCTTTAAGAAGGGGGTATGGAGACACCGCTCTGGGTTTTAATTTGTTTTGTTTTATTCAGTTATGTTTGATAGTAGGGTGGGTTAGTTTTGTTACTGGGAGTTTTTTTTTTTGCACATCGGCATGTTATGAATATCTTTTTATTATCTTCACAGTCATGCAATTACTAAAATTCACACAAATTGATGACAACTGAGCCAGATAAATATAGTAAGGCGTGGGCTGAACTTGATTAGCTGGAATGTCCGTGGGATAAATAGTCCTCTAAAAAGAGGCAAAGTTTATGCGTATCTCCGTTCACTGAAAGCTGATATTGGTTTTCTCCAGGAAACGCATATAAAGAAAACAGCTGCTAAAGTTCTTCATCCCTCGTGGGCCTCCCAAGTGTACCAGTCAAATTTTAGTACAAAATCTAGAGGGGTCGCAATTTTGATTAAAAAACATATACTGTTCATTCACAAACAGACAATTTCAGATCAAAGGGGAAGATATGTGGTTGTTAGTGGGTTGCTAAATACTGAACCAGTGACACTAATAAATATATACGGGCCTAATTTTGACGATCCCGTTTTTTTTCAAGACCTTTTTAATGTAGTGCCAGATTGGGTCGGATCCAATATAATTATTTGTGGGGACATGAACCTAATTTTGGACCCGGTTTTAGATAGACAACGCCCTCAGTCCAGTTCAGTCAAGAGCGGTGAATTACTTAAAAATTTATTACAATCACACAACCTGGTTGATATTTGGAGACTACTAAATCCTAGCGGGAGAGAGTATTCATACTTTTCCGCAGTACATAAGTCCTATTCTAGGATCGATTACTTTTTATTGGACTCTAGATTGCTAGGTGCGGTATCAAGCTGCAAATACCACAACATTCAAATATCAGACCATGCTCCTGTGTCACTGAACCTTAAATTAGGCTTAAAAAAGGGAAAGTGGAACTGGCGTTTAAATAACGCCCTGTTGAAAGATAAGAAATTTTGCTCTTATATTTCAAACGAAATTAAATCATACTTAAGTTTGAATGATAGGGGGGATGTGGATGATTCAACACTCTGGGAAGCAATGAAGGCAGTTATAAGGGGAAATATAATTTCATTTGAGGCGGCAAAAAATAAAGAGTCCAAGATGAGGTTGGATGAAATAGATAACCTATTGACCAGCCTATTGACCAGCTTAGAAGACTTAAAACAGTGTCCGGATATACTGAATAAAATAACAGCTCTGCGTTATGAATACAACTCTATTATGTCCAAAAACGTTTCTAAATTATTAGTTCAAGTCAAGCAAAGATACTTCGAGTTAGGCGATAAACCACATAAACTATTAGCCCGTCAGCTCAAACAATCACAGGCCTCTAGAGCTATACATCGTATTAAGCTTGAAGATGGGACCTTACTCACAGATCCGGATAAAATCAACGACAGTTTTGCAGACTTTTATGCTAATGTTTATCAGACGCAGGGAAAATTAAACGTAGAAAATATGGAAAGATTTTTTGAAAATCTGAATTTACCAAAACTACCACCAGATTCGACTGAAGCGCTGGAAGACAGTATAACCTTACAGGAAATTGAATCTATAATCTTGACCCTTCCCAACAACAAAGCGCCTGGTCCTGACGGCTTTAGTGTCGAATTCTTCAAAGCTTTCAGTTCCAACTTATCGCCTCTACTTCTACGTATGCTAAACCACTCCAAGCAAGTGTCTAGTCTGCCTCCCACCTTATATAAAGCCAACATCTCGCTTATACCTAAACCTGGTCGGGATCCAGAGATTGTTTCATCCTATCGTCCAATCTCATTGTTACCTCTAGAAACGAAAATCCTAGGGAAAATTTTAGCTAATAGACTAAAAAAACACATAGGTTTAATTATCCACCCGGATCAGACTGGCTTTATGCCAGGTAGGCATATGTTTTTTAATCTGCGTCGTCTTTTTAAGGAGCCAAGATGGTGTAGTGGCAGGGCTTTTGACTTGGAACCCGAAGGACGCTTGCGTCCCGGCCACTACACACCTTGGGGTGTCTATGAGTGCACATCTAATTCTCCAGCTCCCCGGGCGCTTTCTATGGCTGCTCACTGCACCACCTGGTAGGTGGTTGGGTTAAATGCAGAGACGAATTTCATCTGTGTATGGGAAACATACGCAGATGACAGGAAAAGACATTATTATATTATTATTATTAATATATTATATTCAAAACATCCAGATGAGTCTGTTGTTATTTCCCTAGATGCACAACGTGCATTTGACCAAGTAGAATGGCCTTATATGATGTATGTGCTCAAAAAATTTGGTTTTGGACCTTTGTTTACGAAATGGATCGAAATAATTTATTCACACCCAACTGCTTCCGTCATTACTAATCAGAATATTTCTTGTCCATTTGCTATCCATCGTGGTACACGCCAAGGTTGCCCTCTCTCTCCGTTTCTTTTTGCTGTAACTATTGAACCTCTGGCTGCCAGCATAAGGCAAAACCCCTTAATATCCCCTATCGAGATGTTCAATAGTAAACACCATATTTCGCTGTATGCTGACGATATACTTTTATATGTCTCCAACCCACGGAAATCGTTATCTTCTCTTTTGACAGTGGTCAACAATTTTGGCTGCTTCTCGGGTTTTTCTATTAACTGGGACAAAAGTGAATTAATGCCGCTCTCTACAGCAGCTGATCCAGTACATTTGAGGTCGACACCATTTAAGATAGCACATGACTCCTTTACATATTTGGGTGTGTTGGTAACAAAAAAACCAGAGCAACTCTTACGACTTAACTGGCAGAGTAAAATTCTACAACTTAAGCGGAATATTGATTTCTGGAAAACTCTCCCGCTATCCATGGCGGGCAGGATCAACGCCATTAAAATGGTGGTGTTACCGCGATTTCTTCATTTATTTCAGTCGGTGCCAAGTTTTATAGGAACATCCTACTTCAAACAATTAGACTCTATTATTATACCATTTATTTGGAGCTATAAAAAGGTCAGAATCTCCAAAATACACTTATGTAAACCAGGAGCAGGAGGGTGGATTCTCCCTACCAGATTTCAAGCAATATTACTGGGCTTGCCATTTATCCATCCTAGCCTGGTGGAGGAAGGGCCCACTCTCACCTGATAGGTCCTGTCCAGCCTGGTTATCTTTAGAACGTCTGCATTGTTGTAAGTCATCTCTGACAGCCCTCCTCAATAATCCTGTTAAAGTCAACAAAACACTCTATACTAATAATTTTGTCATTGGCAATACTATCAGAATATGGAAACAAATACAAAAATTTATAAAAGCTCCAGTGGTTTATTTTGACACTCCTATCTGTGAAAATCACTCCTTTGCACCTGGTTTAAGCGACGCCGACTTCCGGATATGGAAAATGAGAGGCGTTGATGTGATAGGTGACCTATATATTAGTGGAACTTTTGCATCTTTTGCACAGTTATGCTCTGAATATAATCTTCCCCCTTCAAGTTTTTTCCGCTATTTGCAGGTTCGGGATTATGTTAGAAAAAATGTAGCAGACTTTGGGAATTTAAAGAAACATGAAATTCTGGAGGAAATAATTAAATTTGAACCTACCAACCAAGGGGCAGTGTCATATTTTTATAAGATTTTTAATAACAAATCCCTGGACACAACCAGGATAAAAAAAGCATGGGAGGAAGAGCTAGGACAGCAGCTATCTGACGAAGTATGGGAGGAGTGTTTGAGAAGTATATCCAACTGTTCAGTCAATGCCAGACATAACCTCATACAGTTCAAAACAATACATAGACTTCATTATTCGAGAGAGAAACTAAGCACCTTTTTTACAAGCGTGTCTCCAATTTGTAATCGCTGTCAGGCTGCTACTGGTAACTTGACACACTCCTTCTGGTCATGTGTACAGCTTCACTCATTTTGGACAAAAATTTTTCATTTTTTTTCGACAGCTTTTGGGAAACAATGGGACCCAGAACCACTTATTGCCATCATTGGGGCCTCCAGTGCTTTGCAACCAGCCACTAAAAATGAGAAAATGGCTGTTCTGTTTGGTACGGTGATTGCAAAAAGGTTGATTTTGAGATTTTGGAAAAAAGACTGTGTGCCTACATTTGATATGTGGTTGGGGGAACTGGCAAATACTCTACATCTGGAAAGACTGAGATACTGCAATGCAGATAATATCAGTGTGTTTGAGAAAATATGGGACCCAGTACTAAAATTCCTGCAATGAAAGACTGTTACTGGCGGGCCTGCCTTTGTTTTGCAAGTTTTGTAATTATCATTATTTATTTTTTATTTTTTGCTCTTTTGTCTAGATCAATTTATGATGTATTCATCTTAATGTCCTGACTGTGGAAGTGTTTACTGATGTGCCGAGCAGGTATAGGTTGGGGTGAGAATTTGATTTGTTTTGTTAATGTAAAATTGTTTATTTGGAAAATTCAATAAATTCTTTAAAAAAAAAAATAAAAACAAACTCACGAGGACTCTGTTAAAAAATGCAACCTGTTCCTTTCATTCTTTAAAAACAAAGTTGACTTTATCAGATCTCAGCTTCACAACCTCCCTGTTCTTAGTGTGCCATCTACCCATCTGCATTCTGGGTCCCTGAGCAGCTTTGATGAAGTTGTTCAGAGTGAGGTGGAGGCCTTCATCAAGAAAATGAAGCCTTCATCCTGCACCCTGGATCCCTTCCCCTCGTCTCTCATAAAATCCAATCACTCTGCAATAAGCCCATTAATCACACAAATAATAAATAAGTCTCTACAATCTGGTCATGTTCCACTGCCTCTAAAAACTGCCATCATTAGGCCTCTTCTGAAAAATCTAATTTGGATCCCGACATTTTTTCTAATTACCGCCCAATTTCACACCTCCCTTTTCTGTCTAAAGTGCTGGAGAAAGCAGTTGCTGCTCAGCTGCAGGACCACCTACAGCAACACTCTCTGTATGAGAAGTTCCAGTCTGGATTCAGAGCAGCTCACAGTACTGAGACTGCATTACTGAGAGTTACCAATGATGTCCTTATGGCTGCCGACGCTGGTTCTCCTTCCATCCTTGTCCTCCTTGACCTCACTGCAGCCTTCGACACTGTGGACCATAGTATCCTCCTCCACCGTCTTCATGTGGAGGTCGGTCTCTGTGACACTGTCCTGGACTGGTTCAAATCTTTCCTCTCCAATAGGCTGGAATGTGTTAGTCTTGGCAACGCCACGTCCCAGACAGTCTGTGTCTCCTGTGGTGTCCCTCAGGGGTCAGTTCTGGGGCCCCTGCTGTTTTCCCTTTACATGCTGCCTTTAGGTCAAATTATTAATCAGTTCAACATTTCTTTTCACTGCTATGCCGACGATACACAGCTTTACATCAGGACTGGAGCATCCTCATCTTCCCCATTGTCATCTCCATCTTCACTCACTGCCCTCTCTACCTGCCTGGAGGAAATAAGGGCATGGATGAATCAGAACTTTCTTCAATTAAACTGCTCCAAGACTGAGGCCATACTGATTGGCACCCCTCACCAGGTACAAACATCAACTATAACAACAATTTCCTTTTCTGGACAAGACATCCCCCTCTCCACCTCTGTTACAAATCTTGGAGTTAAAATGGACTCTCATCTTACATTTGAAAATCACATTAAGCTTCTGTTTAAAACTTGCTTCTTCCATCTTCGAAACATCTCCAGACTTCGCCCATCTCTAACTTTTTCTGATGCTGAGAAACTCGTCCATGCTTTTGTCTCCTCCAGGCTCGACTACTGCAACTCCCTGTTTATTGGAATCCCTGGTAAATACCTTCAGAAGCTTCAATATATTCAAAACAGTGCAGCAAGGATTTTGTTGAGAGTTCGTAAATTTGAACATATTACGCCCATTCTCCATAACCTTCATTGGCTTCCTGTCACCTACAGAATTCAGTACAAAACTGCTCTCATTACACATCAATGCTTACACGGAACTTCACCAGATTATCTAAAGGACATTCTTGTTCCATATTCATCCACCCGGTCTCTGCGGTCACAGAACAGTAATCTCCTTCACATTCCGAGAACCAAATTAAGGACCATGGGAGACCGGGCTTTCAGTGTGGCTGCCCCCCGCCTATGGAACTCTCTTCCTGACTGCCTGAGAGCTCCACAGTCACTGGTTAACTTTAAGAGCGGGTTGAAGACCTTTCTTTTTAAGCAAGCCTACTCTGCCTCCTCAGGATTTTATCTTTGATCTTAGTTGATACTGTTATTGGTTTTACTTGTTTTATCACTTGTTTTCTTTTACCTTTAATTTTGTTGCACTTTGTAGCACTTTGAGATTTTCATTAATGAAAAGTGTGTTATAAATCAAATTCATTACTATTATTATTGAATGAGAGAGGTTTGGAGTGTAGTAGTGTAGTGTAGTGTAGTGTAGTGTAGTGTAGTCCTGCACCTTTGCTGAGAAGCTCATCCATGCTTTTGTCTCCTCCAGACTCAACTACTGCAACTCCCTGTTTATTGGAATCCCTGGTAAATACTGGTTTATTGGAATCCCTGGTAAATACCTTCAGAAGTCCTCCTACAAGAAGAATGTGTAGTCCTGCACCTTACAGAGGTCACAAAGGTGCAGGACTTCAAGTACATGGGATCCACTGTCCAGGAACATGGGGAGTGTGGTAAAGAGGTGAAGAAGAGAGAGTCCAGACAGGATGGAGCAAAGTTTCAGGAGTGATTTGTGACCAAAGGATGTCAGCAAAGGTCAAAGGAAAAGTTTACAAGACAGTAGTGAAACCAGCTTTGTAGTCTGGTCTGGAGACAGTGGCATTGACAAAAAGACAGGAGAAAGAACTGGAAGTGACAGAAATGAAGATGCTGAGGTTCTCCTTAGGAGTGACAAGGATGGATAAGATCAGGAATGAGATAATCAGAGGTACAGCACATGTTGAACAACTGGGAGATAAAGTTAGGGAGGCCAGACTGAGATGGTTTGGACATGTCCAGAGGAGGGACAGTGGGTATATTGGTAGAAGGATGTTAGAAATGCAGCTGCCAGGAAAAAGACAAAGAGGAGATATATGGATGTAGTTAGAGAGGACATGGAGGTAGTTGGAGTGAGGACAGAGGATGCAGAGGACAGAGTGAGGTGGAGGAGGATGACTCGCTGTGGTGACACCTGAAGAGTGAAAAGCCAAAGAAGAAAAAGAAGAAGTCAATAATTTCCTGCAATAAGAAAAATACATGTAATGACAGGTAACCTAATAAACATGCTTTGAAACACTCCAAACCTAAGGTTCAGTACAAAAAAAAATAGTTCACCAGCTGAAAAACACCTGTGACCTCATGTATCAAAAACCTTGCGTACGCCATTTTCCACGCAAAACTCCGTATGTATCAAAACAGAACTGAACGTGGAAATGTGTGCAGCCCCACGCCAGCTCCAAGGTTGGCGTACGCACGTTTCTGTGGTTTTGGTTCCATTGGCGACACCTAGAGGTGATTCTGAGAAACTGTTCATGATGTGAAAATCATCATTGTTCACACCAAACACACATGATTAACAATTATTACATCCACATGGACGCAATTAGAATATAACCTGCAAAAAATATAAAAAACAGAAAGACTGAATAGTTTTGCACAGCTTAAATTCTTGTTTTTTGTTCATTTTTAGCTGTTTTAGCAGTTGAAGAACGTGATGCATGATGGGACAAGACGACGTTCCTCTGTTGCAGGGTATATTTAAATGAAAACAACGTTTTCTTTTTTTTATTCATTCCAGATTTAAAGAACACAAGAAAACTTTTTTTTTTTAAACACAAGAAATCCTCTGCTTCCTTTCATTTCATGTATTGTTTCATTTCTTGTTGTTTTTTCTAAATAGTTTTCTTGTGTTCTTTAAATCTGGAATGAATATAAAAAAAAAAAAAACGTTGTATCATGTGGGAATTGAACTCATGAAGTTCGGGACGGAAGGCGAACGCGCTACCCAGTGACCTATCTAGGCATGTTGTTACTGCATGGTCAACTTCTCGTTTAAAAGTGCTTGCCTACGCGTGCCAAACAAAACCTTTTTCCGTGCCTCTCTACCTCACTCAGAAGTGTCTCCAGTTCACAGTCCGTGAAGTTCCTCTTTTTTCCACGTTTCGACATGATTTGCAATAGAGCAATGACGACATTCCTCTCGTGCAGGGCATATTTAAATGAATTTGCATATTTATATGGAGGCGTGTCAAAGGCGGAGTCGGCCACTCTCTCATGTGCGCTCAATTCCACGTTGATTGTGATGTACAAAAGCAATGTGCGTGGATTCCGGCGTACGCACAGTTTGATACATCTGGATTTTTTTGTGCGTACGCCGTTTTCTGGATTTGACCGTACGTCACTTTTCAGTAAGAAGTCCACGCAAGTCTTTGTACATGAGGCCCCTGACGAAGTTCTTGGTCAGTACTGATGTCTCTGAGGATATTGCTATCACAAAGTAATGTTTGTTTCCGTATAAAAAATAAAAACTGCTGGTGAAAACAGGTCTTCAGGAAGTCTGGTCTTAAAAGATACAGTCCAACATTAACTCGTTGTGAAACCAAAACTAGTCTTTTTCACTTGTTTGGTTTTGAATGGAATAAAAAAACAGATTGAATTTAGAGATTTAAAGGTCTTTGCAAAGAAAATAATTTGCTGTGGATTTTTCCGTTTTTGTTCAATAGCAAACAAAGCAAGCTTTTGACTCATAAAACATGATAGTCTCCAGAATAATAAGTTCTGAGCAAAACTCTGTTGCAAAGGGTTTTTGCACATTATACATGTGAAATTGCACACAAAGAACAAGAAGGAAGTAATTCTATGTCATTAGCTGTTGATTTTCTTCCTGACTACCAGTTGGTGGTTATTGTTCAACCAGCATGTGGGTGGGCAATGGGAGGTGTTGGTATTATCTTAGGACAGTAATTTATGTCTCCAGCTGCTGTCCTCCTCTCCCCAGGTGAACATCTTGAGTCCTCAGCAGTGCATCTAATTAGGGGGAAAGAAAAACGTGTCTGAGGGAGATGCATTCAGCGAGAGGACAATTTTCTCAACAGAGCAGATGTCCAGATGCAAATCAGCTATACAGTATTGGGGAAAAATACCAACGTCTTTGATAAAAAGCTAATGAAACCAGTTTATCTGTTGTAATTTCTTAACCTGGCAGTTAAGCAGAGAAAGTGGTCATACTCACTGGAACAATATTCACCTCTACATCCTGATGCATGCTCAATAATCCAGGTATTTTTTTCAATGTCCAGAGGACCAAACGTAACTTTTTTAGACTCACCTCTACAGGTAGACAGAGCTCTGAAGTCCTGTCAATAAATTTCCATCTGGAGGTAAGCTGCAAAGTCAGAACAGCTGTGGTTCACTCAATACTGAAAGAGCTAAACAAATATGTTGGTTCCCAATTACACCACAACACTTTCACTACTGTGTTCTCGAGTCAGAGAGGACACACATTCCTACCTATCATGATCTGTGTAGTGTTGAACCCCTGGTGCAGACAGACAAGGAGGACTTAATAAATAAGTAAATCTGATTATTTAAAGAAACAAAAAGGCTAGCGTGGCAGCAAGACTTATGTGGAGCAAACAAGGAGACATGGAGGAAAACAAATTATGAATACTTTGGGAGGACGATCCACCAGCAGGGAAGAAACAAACTGACACAGAAGTTATAGAGGACACAAACGAGACACAATGAACAACTGGGGTGATTTGGATTGAGGACAGGTGAGACAGGAGCTGGCATCATAAGGGAAAAAACACTGAAAGGCAGGACAGATGACCCAAGAAAACAAATCAAACACAGATCCTCTCACCTGGCAGCAAGCTCGTCTGCCTCAAGCAATAACGTGACTCATTGCTAAATATGTGTTTTTGTTACCGCTGTCACGCCCACCCACTTTCATTTGGATGTGGTTCTGTACCAACAAAACGACACAGACAACAGAACGTAATGTCGCAATCAGGAGTAAAAGTAAGCCAGTACGGATAATCTGTGAAAAGATTGAACTCCAAGTCTTGAGGTCTTGGTCTCGACTTTGTCTCGGACCCCAAAAGTCTTGGTCTTTTCTCGGTCTCGGTACACTCTGGTCTTGGTCTTGACGTGGTCTCGGGTTAGGTGGTCTTGACTACAGCACTACCTCAGGGTCTCCTCTCAGTGGAATGTGCTAGGAAATCCTCCTCAGATGCTTGAACCACTGTAGCTGAGTCTTTTCAATGTGCAGGAGCAGTGGCTCCCTCGGTTGACGTAGATCCTCACCTTATTTAAGGCTGAGCCCAGACACCCAACATCAAGGCTTAGCTCACTTCTTGTATTCAATGTCTTGTTTTGAGAGTCCAAACCTCATGACCAAAAGTGAGTAAATTAAGAGTTTTGGCTTAGCTTCTTCTTCACTACAATAGACAGGAGCAACACCTTAATTACTGCAGACAAGACTACAGTCTTGCTCTGTATATTTCCTGCCATGAGTCAAGATCAAGACTCTCTGTAATTGAACTTCACAGACTGAGGCAAAGACACAAATGTGAAACTTTGTAATATGGTGTATAGAGGCTTATAGTTTGAACAGAGTTAGGTGTTTTTTGTGAGGTCCTTGTTACTTTCAAATAACTTTAAAGTGAAAAAATAATGAACATTTCACTACAGTTTATTTTTGTGTTCAAGAGATATTAGTTGATTAGATGTGCAAGGATGTCTAGCATGCTGTTAAAAATATACAAAGTAGATTATTGCACAAAAAATTGATTTCTGATCTATTCCTACGTTAAAACATTATTATTGTGATGTCAGAATTAATTTACCTTGTTTTGTTCTTGCAGTATTTGTGGTCTGAAAACACTGCACTTTTCTGAAACAGCATTCTAATTCCATTTGATTGAAGTGTGGGGAAAAAACAAAGTATAAAAAAATGATATTTTTACTCAAACTGTAAAATCAGAGAAAATCAAGAAAAACTGATCATTCTGGTCTTTGTCCAGTAACTTACATATTTTATTATCTGTTACCATTTGGTTAGTGAATATTTTGTTTAATCTTGATAGTGGTTCAGCTTCACTCTGGTTGCTTAGTTGTTTTTTTTTCTTTCTACATGCAGCTGTTTGCAGCACATCTCCAAAAGACAGAATAATCCGCAGACAGCTCAAATTCCCATTGAAAGTGGACAAAGAAAAAACATAAAAAAATCAGGGGAGAGCAGTTCAAAATGTTTTTGTTTTTCTTTACTAAAATACAGAACTTGAATGATGGCCAGAAAAGTGTTGTTATTAAATATTATATAGTCACCGTTATACCACCTGAGCAGAAACTGCATGAGCAAAGAGAAAATATAGTCGTATTGGATGGAGGGTAGAGTAATAACAGGTCCAAAACAAAAAGACGTATAACAACAGATCCCTTCCACTCCTCCAGAGGAAGAAACTGAAGATGTGCTGCTTGTACACAAAATTAAAACATGGAGCCCAGCAGGAAGTAAGAATGAAAAGAGTTTGATCTGATGAATTTAAGTAAAAGCATAAGCATCACATTGTTGACTGATGTCACTGCAATGAAATGCATATAAGAAATGGTTTGAAATGGAGTCAATTTAAAAGCTATTTTTAATTCACATCAAATGTTTTGATTTTCCCTTAAACATTTGTAGAAATCAGAACCATGATGGTCTTCATTTGAAAGTACAGATGTTAGGTCTGAAGATTCTTCATATTATGGTTAGCATTTATATTCCTGAATTTAATCTAATAAATGCAATTTAAACCTATAATAAATTAAAATTAAATAAATCATAGTTAATAGTTTGGAAATAAGATATGCTCTTCCAAAACGAATCATCTTCATGCAAATCCAACTTTTAGACATTTGCCCATCATCACAGATTAAATTACATTCTTGTTTACATTTACTCTCTTTTGTTTTATTTGACTTTTTAGTTTATTTTTCCCCCTTTGGAAACTTTATTATTTAGCGTAATCTCACACCATGTCTATGATTGTTATTTATTGTGCAAGGTGGATTTGAATCCTTTGTCCTTTTATTTTTGATGTTTTATTTTGGAGTATCAGTCAGTCATCCCCTCCTGTCATTTTGTTACACCTGCCTTGAGTTTGGCATATGTTGTTCTGTATATCTCATTGCCTCTCCATGTTTTTATAACCCCTTCAGTTCATCTGTTGTTGTCATTTTGCCAATATCATAAATCATTTTCTTGTGTTTTGTATGACCTTGGCGTAAAATAGTTTGTTTTGTTGCTTGGGTCCTCAAGTCTTTGTCTGCTCTGTTTTGTGATGTTTATGGTGATCAGGTTTTAAAAATTTAAAAATAAAACAACAAACCTTTCCTCTTCTCATTACCATGTGTAACTGGTGATAAACCTCCTTCCAGCTGCTCAGTACCTAGAAAGACAAACACTTAAGATCCTGACAGATTTATAAAGGAGTAGCAGTTCAGTGTGTTTTTCTGAGTGCTAAACAAAACACATTAAATGTCCCATTTTCACTGCTTATATAAACGGAAGAACATGCAAATGTTACAAGTGATTTCATTATAGCCCATTTGACTCAGTTATTAATGCATCATCCATGGCTTGATCCAATTAAATTGTCTAGTCAGAACCAAACAGAGGCAACAGCTAAACTGTCTAATATCACCATATCAAGATGATTTTATCAGTTATGTATAGGGCTCATAATAATGCATTACCTTTAAATATCCAAATACATTTTGTTAAAAGACAAAGTTGTTATAATCTTAAGGGGACAGACATATTTGTAAAACCAAAATTCAGAACTAGTTTGAAGGGACGGTCTACCTCAATCCAGGGAATTGGATTATGGAATGGTTTGGAGAATGAAGTTAAAAATGCCAAGGCAATGTGTACATTTAAGAAAATTATCAAAACTAAATTGTTAAAAAATATATATGAAGTAGCTCAATGTGTATTGTATTAGTTAGAAAATTAGAAAGAGTTATTCATTTTGTACTGGAAGATTATTATTGTTTGAACTGATTGTTTGAAAAAAGGGGCAGATATAATAAGATTTTTTCTTCTTTCTGCTACCTTTCATTTT